>JAVYIG010007405.1:0-80000 GCA_035222895.1 Strongylocentrotus droebachiensis
TATGCAAACTTGAGCTGTGTTACTATTCAATACAATGTCCTCATAAGTTTACGCAATCTTGATCTGTGTGATGTCCTCATAAGTTTACAGAAACTTTATCTGTGTTGATATGTCCTCATAAGTTTATACAAACAAAGACTGTGTTACATTTGTAATGCATGTTGTCCTCGTACATTTATGTAAACTTGAGCTGTGTTACCTATTCAATACAATGTCCTCGTAAGTTTACGCAATCTTGATAAGTGTGCGTGGTTGACCTCTGTCGAATGCTGAAATATGACATTTTAACATTAGAGAAAGCCACCTCAGACGTATACCAAAACAAGAAATATGTCCTCTGATGTATAGGGTCTATGATAAATTTTTAACTTAAAAAAAACGCATTCAATTTTGTGAGCGTCCTTAAAAGCATTCTCTTTTTAAGGAGTCTTTTCACCATTATGTCCATTAGAGCTAGATAACACCTGTCCTCAAAAGAAGGTAGTTTACCATGGTCCTCGGACATAATAGGCGTGTATGTATGCCGTGTGTGTGTGTGTGTGTGTGTGAGTGTGTTGTGGTGTGTAAGAAAGGTGTATGGTACCTGTTTTTTCTTACAGAGAAAGAAGGAGTGATGGTTGGGCGGTAGAGAGAAAGAGAGAGAGAGAGAGAGAGAAAGAGAAAGAGAAGAGATATGTATCTATACACTGTTGGTTATTAAGGTGAATAATTATTTTTACCCCAGTTTATGGAATGATTTCGACAATGATTTATTCCTAATAGATCTAGATATAGTATACATTCTCAGACTGTATGAATAATAATGTGTGAGTGTTTGTTTTTCGTGACTGCTAAAGTATGCATGTGGTGTGCTACTATGCTAATCACCTAGGAGACCTGTGTCCTTAAGTATGTGTACATGATATTCGTCATTATAGTCTGTGGCGTAACCAAAACAAATTGGACAAAGAGCGTGTGGAGTTTCCTGGGAAAGTGATAGGGCGGAACGGACTATTATAATTCTTGTGAGGAGGGGGTCAGGTGGCTCATTTAAAGCCTGATACACCCCAGGCGCGTACGCAGGATTTTTACAAGGGGGGGGGGGGTTAACATTTATAAATCGGGCCGAAAATTCGCAACGACTCAGCCAGGGGTAAGAGGACACTTTTTTTTTTTAGTCTCGAAATTTGAAAAATTGACATTTTGCTCCGTTGGGGGGGGGGGGGGGGGATTAAGGTCACCTGTTTTAGGTCACCCATGTGAATATTTTTTTTTTTTTTTTTTTTTTTTATAATTAAAAAAAAAAAATCCAAGGGGGGGGGGTGGGGGGATTTGAGGTTGTTGACACACATAAAAATAACAAAGAGGGGGTTTAACCCCCAAAACACCTCCCCCCTGTGTACGCGCCTGATACATCCGCTGACATCTAACAATACCGGCTACTAACCAGTATACCTGACAGGGGCGTACGCAGATTTTTCAAGGGGGGGGTTTTAAAATATTTTGCTCCCGAAAATTTGAAAATTCGCGCCGGCCGAAAAGTCGCTCAGTGGGGGGGGGGGGGGGGGGGGGGGGGGGGGGGGAAGCGGACACTTTTTTTTTTTTTTTTTTGGAGGTCAAAAAAAAATCGCAACGACTCAGCCGGCCGAAAGTCGCTCAGTGGGGGGGGGGGGGGGGGGGGGGGGGGGGGGGGGGGGGGGGGGTAAGCGTACACTTTTTTTTTTTTTTTGGTCTCAAAATTTCAAAATTTGACATTTTTTTTTCGTTGGGGGGGGGGGGGGGGTAAGGTCACCTTATTTAGGTTAGCCGTGGGTATAATTTTTTTTTTTTTTTTTTTTTTTTTTTTTTTTTTTTAAAGAAAAAAAAAAGCCAAAGGGGGGGGTTTTAGGTTTTTTTAAGGGGGTTTACATACATTAAAATACCAAGGGGGGGGTTTTGAACCCCCAAACCCCCCCCCCTGCGTACGCCCTGATACCTGACATAGCCTTACAACAGGTTCTACTTGACTTACTTATAGCACAAGCAATCTCTTCTTTACCCGCCATATTGGCCTATTGTCTCCTTTGGTTTGTCATTGTACGTATACAATATTATTAAAAGCAGTCTCGACCCTCGATTTAGATTGAAATATTATAGTACTTTAGAACGTTGTTATTCTCAAAACCAAAGTACAGGCAGGAAAGACGCGAGTGTTGATGGCTCGCAACTGATATTGTGACAAATGCTATACAGAGGCAACGATTTCCCCTCCTTTTTGTTATGTTCTCCCCTCCCCCGAAGACCTAGGCTATATGACCATCCATAAAAACATGAATTGACATTACTGAGTTAGTTTCAGTTCAATTTCATTCAATAAAAGGTTAAAGTAAACATGCATAAACATAGATATTGGGAAATCATCACGGCTGATACTATGTCAACTCTGTCGAAATGACAAAAGGGCAAAATTACAACAACGAAAAGAGAACATGAAGAAGGAAAGAAAAGAAAAGCACTCACCAGCATATGAACAACGTAACTGTGCAGTTATCACTAGTGTCAGTACACACTGAATACGATACATAGACCATAACATCATGGCAGTTTTGCTGTTGATATGAAATTATCTCACAAAAGTCTGTCTGAATACAAAATACTCGAACAAGGAAGAACTTGTTTCTACTTTAACGAAAAAAAGTAAAATAAATATATTTTTTAGTGCGCTAGCTGAGCGAATTTCGTGACTTGCTTCCTCAATCGTGAATGCTAATATTTGCTATCAATATGATGAGTCTAATCGAAACCATATTTATGAATAATACACAATGATAATAGTTTCCTTTTGTGTCGCGCTATCTGCAACGTTTCAATGTTTATTGAGTTTTAATCACCGGTCGTAAAATTCAATTGCACAGGGGTCCATCTTCATACAGAATGCCAACAGGAAGCTTCCAGAAATAGAAATTCTACATACCCTAGACAGAGACCTACAAACCCGGACCTAACCCTTACCACATATAAAAATCCTTAACGACCCTTGCCCTCCACGAATTCATACTGCAAAATACATACAATCTACTCTCATCGGTATCCCAGGAGCACGCCTTTATATACAAGACAATAGGGACTTTTAGATATGCACGTCGACTGCTACGTGTGACGTCCTTTTAAGGCACAGTGCCTTAAAAGGACATGACACGTAGCAGTCCACTATGCCGGCGTGCAAATCTAAAAGTCCCTAATAACGACAACCTTTCTCATCTCTGCATGTACTGACTGCTGATCTCTAACTCCAACGGAGGGAGAAGAAGAAGACTAAATCGTATCGTAGTCGTATATGTACGACAGCGTGATACACAATTTTGTTAATTGAACCCCAATATGTTAGAAACCAATTTCTAACATATTGAGAAAGATTAAAAGACTTATATACTATATAGACTGTCACATGTTTTTAAATTCTATTATACGCCAATTATGCCATTCATTTAATCTCCATGCAGCATATTTGTGTAAATATGTCACTATCGTTATCGTTATAACCAGGCGCGTACGCAGGATTTTTTCAAGGGGGGGGGGGGGGGTTTAACATTTTTAAATCGGGCCGAAAATTTCGCATCGACTCAGCCAATAAGCGGGGAAGGGGGTGGGGGGGGGGGGGGTAAGAGGACACTTTTTTTTCCTTTTTTTTTTTGGTCCCAAAAAAATCGCAACGACTTAGCCGGCCGCTCAATAAGTCAGCCATGGGAATAATTTTTTTTTTTTAGGGGGGTTTATACACATAAAAATACCAAAAGGGGGTGTTTTAACCCCCAAACACCCCCCTCCCCTGCGTACGCGCCTGGTTATAACTATTTTCAATAAATTGATATACAATTATTATCAGTTTCTGTCATTACGCTTAACCATGCATTATACAAGATGTAAGGCAATGTTTCACGAAACCGTCATACGTACAACTTCACTGACATGCCATTGAACACGTATACACGAACGTATACACTCATCTCTCAAGCGCTATAGTTTTCCTTAGAACTATAAGCTAATAAAGATAACAAACAGTCCTTTTCAGGACTACACACCCCCAAGAAAGATTAACCGAGTCAGAGTCCTTTTCAGGACTCCTCAACCTCTCTCTTTCTCACACATGGTGGCACCTGCAAGCCTACTGTATACGTATATTGTAATTTAAATGCGTTTAATGGGATGTCGGTGAAGTTGTACTTGTGATGGTTTCGTGAAACTATGCCCGGGTCGTTCTTCCATTGATGAGAATACACACACGACCGGACAAGGAAGGATGTGTCGTGTGTTTAATATTGTAGGTGTAGACTTAAAGGGGAGTCTACCCTGCTATTCAATTCTTTTAAATAAAAGCAGGGGGAAAAGATAGATCAACAAAGGTTGAGGAATCTCCGATTGAAAAATAAGAAAGGTTTTTCAAATTGCAATTAAACCTTAAATTAGCGATTACCAGACATACCTATACAACACCATTCCCTTTTGCTCTACCTTGAACAAAATATGAACTACATTTTTTTGTAGTGAAGGATATGCTCATTTCTACATGCAACCCGAATACATTCATTACATAGATGTTTTACACAACCCCTTTTTTAAGTAAAAATCGAATGCTTCATCGAAAACCCAAGAAAATTAAAATTCATGAAATTATTAGTACAGCTATTGAGCAATTGTAAGAGATGCTCGAAGTTTACGTCACAGATTTTCATTTGAATGTGTTAATGATCATAACTTCCTTATCTCGTATCGGACATTCCATGTACCATTTTTGCTGCTATTGTTAAAATCAACACAGCAACTTAGTATCAGGGTGAATGTCCCATTCAAACAAGGTATTTTCCTCCTACATGTACATGAATCCCATTATTTATTCATTGTCACTCTTTAGTGATTTTGGCCTCGAAAGTAACTGTATTTGTAGTCAGCGGTGAAGGAAAACAGAATATGAAACAGATCGAATATCTTTAATAAATCCTAGTTGAAATCCGGTTGATTCGAAACCATCTTATGGGCAATTATTATTATACTTATATTTTTTTAGGATATAAACATAATTATGTGTGTGTATGTGCGTGTGTGTGTGTTTGGGTGTGTGAGTGTGTGTGTAAGAGAGGTGTAGGCTACCTTTTCCTCAAAGAGAAAACTGGAGCGAGGGGTTGGGGCGGGGAGAGAGAGAAAGAGAGAAAAAGTGAGAGAAAGAGAAGGGAGAGAATATTCATAACTTCCTAATCTCTTATCGGAGATTCCATGAACCATTTATGCTGCTATTGTTAAAATCTCACCCAGCAACTTAGTATCAGGGTATATCTCCCATTTAAACAAGGGATTTTCCCTTCTACATGAATCCCATTATTGTAATGACTGTTTTTTTAAAATCCTTAATGGCCGCGGTTAGTAAGTCGAAAGAAGGCATTAGTAAGTCGAGGGAACGAGTTAGTAAGTCGATGGAACGACTTATAAAAAAACAAAATGTCATGTTACCTTAAGGGCTCCGTATTCTCATAATCAAATGCATCAGAAGCTTCATACACAAAATAGATTGTTATAATAGTAATAATTCATTCGTTGTTTTTTCTTTTTTTACTTATACATTGTTTCAAATAACAGGATAACAAGAACAGTTGCCTGCAGGGTTTAAAAAAAAAACCAATGAGAGGCTATTGCCAAACTCACCTTCTGCTAGTACAGCCAAGCCAACACACATCAGAGCAGCCTTCATGATGATGGTAGATGTGGATAATACTTTGATCTTTTTGCTATTGCTTAGCCTGCTTTTACAGGTTATGACACACTGTTACTGTACTCTTAACCTGGTATTAACGCTCAGTATTAAGTTAATAATTTTAGCTTCGGAATTCCAACGAACTCAATATTCCAATGTGTAGAACCACGAGATATCGCAAATCTGTGATCCCTACCATTGTACGGTTGATAAACTCAGATTTGAAATAAGCTTGAAAGAATAATAATCCATTCGTTTCGTTTGATTGTATCAATTCAAATTTCAAAATATACATGTATTTTTAAAATGTGTAATCCAACAATGCAATTCTGTTAATCACATCTAGTTTGTTGCCGAATTTTTCCTCTTTTTTAACAGCTATTTTTTTTTGTAAATTCAATTTTCAATAATAATTATACATCTTAATATGGATCTTGAAGCAAAAACATTTAAATATCTATAATGAATATACCAATGACATTGCGGTTTGTGCTCTAGGATTCATTGTTTCATTTTGTAGTCGGTTTAAGTTGGTCTCAAAAATTATGCTGCATTTACATTGTACGGTATTATATTTCTATTATAGTTTATTAACACTTTATCCGATTATTTCTGTAGTTCTCCATTTCAGCCTATTTATCTGTCCTACTCTTTATCTGTCCCTTTTATTATGTAGTCTCCTCGCCAGCTTCTCTTTCTCATTTCTCTACGCCCTCTCTCTTTCTCCCCTCTCTGTAATTGTCTTACCAGTCCTTCTAATCTTCTGGTACATTTGTCTTATTGCCTTCTGTTACGCGATCGTTCTCCTTCAATTATCCTTTAGTCATCAGTTTCAATCTCTTCTCTTGTTTCTCTTCTTTTCTTTGATTATATCCTTGATTATTCATTGTGAATTGCCATTTCTATGTATATGTTCAGTGGCGGATCCAGGGGGGGGGGGGGGGGGCCGGGGGCCCGGCCCCCCCCCCTTAAGAAAAAAAATCATGCAACATCACGCGATTTTTACCTTTTTTGGGGGTTGGGCCCCCCCCCCCCCTGGCGCTCAAGGAGGGGGAGGGGGGGGGGGGGTGCAAATTTTAAAATTTTCAAGGACCAAAAAAAAAATTGTGCTCACTACCCCCCCCCCCCCCCCTCCTCCCCCCCTCCCCCCCCCCCCCCCCACTGAGCGACTTTTCGGCCGGCGCGATTTTCAAATTTCCGGGAGCAAAAATAAAAAAAAAGTTGGGCCCCCTCCCCTAAGAAATCCTGGATCCGCGCCTGTATATGTTACGCTTTTGTATGTATTTTTTGTAAATTCAATTTCTTTCAGCCTCTGGCTTCTATTTGAATGTTTTTTAATCAATAAACCATATCAAATCAAATCAAAATCAAATACAACATGTATCAATCCCTCATTGACCTGGATGATGCGTATTCTGTACCAGATCAATGTATTTTACATTGGCAAAAGAAATGATGGTATGATACAGAGAGAGAGAGAGAGAGAGAGTAATTGCAGTTTCTTTTCGACATTGGCTTTTTAGCCATCTTAATATAAAAGGTGCTCGAGTGGGCGCCGACTTAAAATACATGTATAAATGAGTCAAACATACGCAATCACTCTATTTATTACCAAATAATATCATAAAAATCCAACACCAACCCCAAAATTAAGTGTTATCAACCTGTGATATAAAAACGAAATTTAGATCGTTCTTGTCCTGTATTGATTTTAGAGATATCAGAATTGATGAAAAGGGCACAAGCTGTCATTTTGATCTATCAAAGGACTGAAAAATAATAGTCTGATTTAGTGTGATTTCAATAATTTCTTCTTTTTTATTTTTTTTCTTCTTTTATCTTAAACATAATTTAAGATAATGGCGATTGTTGCATTTGAAACTGCTTAAAGCATTATTCTGCTTGACTTTCTTTCTCAGTAGTAGTTTTAATTTTTTTTTGTTAATCACAAAAGTTCCTGGTATGAATTTAAGATATCAATATCAAATTCATAATTATCGGAACCAACATGATATTCACTCTCAGCTGCTCGAATTCGTGTTAATGAGTTATTTAATGGTTGCAATTATTTTACCTAGAAAAGGTTGAAAAAGAAAAATTTATTGGTAATTTTATTCCGTAATTAAAAAACATAGTAAAATGATTTTAAAGGCTCACTGAACTACTTGTAGCTACTTTCTCCCTCTATAAATAAAACAATGCCTAATCGGTGCCCATTGGTCCCCCATGATCCTCTTTTTCTTATATTAATTGAGAGTTGAGTTGATGAGATAGCCACCTGTCAGTGACCGTCCTGGGTGGTATAATCCCTCCTAGCCAAATTAGTACAGACGGCCTTTAAACTAGTATGTTTGACAACGTTCATTCATGATACCTTGATATCAGTTTTAATATGCAATAATTCAAGAATGGCTGAGCGACAGAAAACAAACTTGCTATTGTTGTATATGAAAAGAAACTTGCGAAAAGTCATTTTATTATGTTACATATAATGACGAAATCAAAAGAGGTGCAAAATATCTCTACGTTCTACATGTTACATTTAAATATTGCGTGCATGAGTTTTGAGCGAATACAAATTCTAGTTTCAATCTTGCGACAGTCATTCGAATTACCGCCACGCCTCTACTGTGCCTCATTCAGTCAGAAACAACTTCTGAAAAACAGTTAAATACGCCGAAAACGGCGTATACCGCACGTAGTACCGCACGATGAATATAAAGCCCTCAACTTCGAATGTGAGGCAATGTGAAGAAAAGACCTAGCAACGTCAACCTGCAGTTACTAAAATTTTTCAATCGAAAATTATGTAATGGGTCAATTATATTCGAACTCCTGAAAGGTTACGTGCTATAATATACCTTTTTAAAGGATAATTTTTTTAATGAAATATATCCACAAAATATATTTCTTTTTAAATAATGCCTCAATCACACCTTTGCGTATTTGGCTTGCGTATTGCTGCGTATTTATGGCAAGCCATTTTAACATTTGTTCCTTTTTCTTGATATCAAGAAATGATTTTCTGTTGTACAGCAATGCTAATTCTTGATCTCAAGAATTCGATTTCTTGATATCAAGAGTTCAATTTTTGATACAGTATCAAGAAATAGGATTAAATGTTAAACAGCTTGCTATAAATACGCAGCAATACGCAAGCCAAATAGGCAAAGGTGTGACTGAGGGATAATGGCCTACACTAAGAACAGGACAATGATGCGAGGATTTTCCTCATGCCTCTTATACAAAAAGCCTCTCATTAAAAGACGAGGACTCTGCAAAGATGCTTTCTTTTTGGCGTATTTACCTGTGCTCGTTTTCCGACGTTGAGTCTGAGGGTCATAACATAAGTCGTCGTTACCTTGGCGTAGGAATGCGTCAGTAACCATGGTGACTAGTGTGTTCTTTGTCGTAACAAAATGTCTTTGCCAAAAGAACAGTAAAAATCACGATGGCCGAATAAAATCGGTGAACCTTTTTTTATCGCGACAAGATAATACGACCCGTATTATATTACACAAAACAAAAAGTAGCCTACTTCTCTTTCTATTATAACACGTGACTTTTGTAAAGGTGTGAGAACACTTCAAAACGATCTTTTCAAATGAGCTTAATGTCTCTATAAGATTAATCTAAAGATTGACAAATAAATCATTATAAAAAGCTCTAAAAAAACAAACACTGAAGAATTCAATGATTTTATGTGATCAGTTGTCATCCAGGATTATGTAAACACCATCCTCGTTATCATTACAAGCTTTTACTGAGTCTGCAGATTGGTACACATGAGATTCAGTGTTTTCTACAGACCCTCCTCGTTCCTCCTGCTTAAGGGATTTAGGTATGCGCATAGAGTAGTATCCTTCACTGCCTGGGATTTTCGAGGATCCCATACCATCCTGTGATCGGAGTATATGCGAAGAGTATTTCACATTAGAGCCAGCGGTTGTTGGGCCTTGTGGGTCACGATCTATGACAATGTACCCATCTTCATCGGTACTTCTGGCCGAAACTGGAGCTTGGACCAGGCGTACATCTGGCATGTCTGGGTAGTTGTAGTCATGGTCCAATGAGCTGTTCTTCAAAGGAACGGCCTGGTCCCGGAAAGGGACGAGGTACTCATGGGATAGTTCAGGATCTACCGTGGTTGCCGAAGAAACTTTCTGGTCAGGATCTTCGTAGAGAACTTCTCCTACCAAGGTCTCAAGAGGGTTCTTTACTGAATGATTGGTCCCTGAAGAGCAATGCATTCTATGTGATATAGGCAAAGCGTTTAACGACCGAGATGTTGCTCCTTGGACACTCTTATCCCGACTGCCCCTGTCTTGGTGTTGTTCATTAGCTCTCTCCATCACTCTGATAGGTAATTCTCCGGCGTGCTTCAGGCGGTGATATGTCAGTATACCTACAGCAACGATGATCAGGAAAATGACGACCGGTATAGAGATTGTAATGGAAATGTTAACCGATGGACCCACGGTTTCTACGGTGGAAAGGCCTTGATAAATAAATAAATTGGTAAATACATAAATTAATCAATTTATATTTAGTTATTTATATATCCGTTTGATTTAAACAGGGCAACACTCTCATTATCAAAACTGTTTTCCTAAAAGGCCCTTTATAAATTATAGGTTAAAAATATAGAGAAAACAAAGTTTAAATTCAATCATATCATAACATGGAGTATTTGTTTTTGTTTCTTGTTTTTAAACAGCATGATATAAAGACGAACAACATTTCATGTGAAAAAGTAACAACAAATAGTTATGATATTGTTATGATAATACTGATAATGATAAACAAATAATATCAAAACTACTAGTACTAGTACTACTACTACCAATAATAATAATAACAATAATAACATAATATCAATAACAATATTAATAATAATATCAATGAAAAATATCTATTTAAAAAATGCCGCAGTTTTGCTTCGACATGTCTGAACGAGCCTTATTATAAAATGTCAGAAGTTCTACGAGACCGAAATTGTCCATCTAGTGTATGGGATGTCGGTTTTTGGGGCTGTTGGCTTCCCATGCCGATCATACAATTTTGATTGAATATGTTAATACTTCTTCTGACTTATCGACGGTGATGTTACTGATGAAGAACATAAAAACAAATAAAATACCACATATTTACCTATGAAAAGTGTCATAACCCTTTTAAAGTGGTGTATTTATATTCATGCAAAATCCAATGTACGATTGGCATGCATTTTTATAATGGTTACCGGCTAACAATCGACTGGGGATTGAGACCAAGGGTTCAGTGAAAATTATATCCATTACGATAGTCGTTGTCGAATCACTACCTGTTGATTCTGGTGAAGACCTTGTCCACTCCGATGTCGTCAGGTTGGTCATCGTTTTCCCTGTGGTGGTCGTACGGTGTTCCGTCGTGGTATTCATTGTCTGCTTCGTGCTGGTAGACGATTTTAAGGTGGTTGTTGTTGTTGCTTTAGTAGTTGTAGCTTTGTAATGAGACAGGAATGAATCAAGATAATGAAAATACGTATCAAGCGTATAGTGATTGAACAGCATCAAATGTTATTATTTGATGCTAGATAACATTAGACATTGACAAGATTTGTTAGGCGCAAAATCCCTTTTTTTAAATCACAAGCTCAAGGTGCACTAGTGGAAAAGATTTTAAAAAATATTCACAAGAGTACAATTTGAGTAGTATATTTTATTAGTGATGTTGTTGTTCTTCTTCTTTTTATTATTATCATTATTACTATAATTAGTAGTATTATCATTATTATTAATATTGTTCATATTAATGTAATTATCATCATCATCATCATCATTGCTTTTGTTGTTGTTGCAACAATGAATTAGAGCGAATAGTATAAATGAGAGCATTATGTATGATAGGTTATAATACTATAGGATTACATTACACATACAGTGTATTTTTAATATAAATATTATTCTTTGAGCGAGGATCCCAGTTTGCAGCTCTTTCCTGTTCAGCTTATGAAGTCGTGCGTTGCACAGTTTCTGTATGTTCACGGAAATATTCGTAAAGTCTTTATCATACACAATGGCCTAATTGTGCTGTCAATTTCTACAACATAGAAAGCCAATAAAATACTTGTATCAGGCAAGTTTGTATTGGGTGGGTTTTTCTCTACATATTTATACTTGTCACTACATACTTGGTGGTGAAGTTGACACGACCCGGATGTTATCCACGGCTACGCGACCAGATGACAGGCTCCACAACGCAGTGAAGGTTACCTACGAAGGAGAAGAATTAATTCATGAAACGTGAATTTGAGCAAAAGGAAAATTATTCATAAAATCTACCAGGAGCGTAAGTTGGGGTTACACTTTCCAAAGCTCTTTGGAAGTGCATAGGGAGGTTATATTATAATGATTATTATTATCATTATTATCATAATTATTATTAGTGGTAGGAGAAGTATTATTGTCATAAACAGCATTTTTATCATTATCCTTGTTATTATTATTATTATTATTATTATTATTATTATTATTATCATTTTTATTATTTTTATCATTGTTTTTATCATCATTATTAATATCATTATTATTAGTAGTAGTATTATTATCATGATCAGCATTATTATTATCATTATTATTATGGTTATCATTATTTTCATTTTTTATTATTATCGTCATCATCACCATTATTACCATAATTGTCATTAGTTTTATTATTGTTACCACTATCATTTTTAATAATATTATTGTTATTGTTATTACTGTATCATTTTTGTTGTTGTTATTATTGTTATTATTATTATTAATATTATTATTATTATTATTATTATTATTATTATTATTATCATTATTATTATTATGTAATCGTCATCATTACAAATTTACGCCTACCATAGGTTCACGTCCATTGCAGTAGATTCTGATGTTTTCCACCAACTCCCAGACGCCATTAGACTGCAGGTTGACATCATTTATAATCGAACCACAGACAGAAATCATCAGGATGCTCTCACCAGGATCAAAGAATTTGTAGTGGAAGGAGATTAATCCAGAGTTTTGTTGTAGATTAAGATTTGGTAATTGGAATATTGCTGAGATCTGCGTGTTTACTCCTTCAAATGCTGTTATTAGGAACCCATCTATATAAAGAGAGAAATGATAGAAATATCTGAGATATTTCGAGGTGATTGATTTAACTAGACAGAAATCTTATTAAACCTATTTAGCTTTATTTCAGCTTAGTTCATCTTTCATACTTCACAATTTCAAAACACATAAAATACCATATATCATAATAAATAATAAAAGTCATATACACAAAGTGATTGTGAGAAATTGGGAGAATCAACCTGACAATAGGGCTTGTGTTATTGGGGGGGGGGGGGGAGAAGAGAATACAAACCATTCAAGCCTCCTGATGGTGCATTGCCATAGTTGCCCTGGCCACTGATCGCTCCCCAGGCAGGTGGTGAGCTGAGCTGTGTAATACCACATTCGGTCAATCCAGCACCTGACGTGAATAATGTACGTGCCCCGAAATCACAGGTTAAGTCTACAAAGCAAAAGGAAAAAGATTGAAATTTGCCTTTCTTCTCTCAATTCACTCAATTCACTTACGTCTGCATAAGGGTATCCTAAAGGACTTTAAACATTTTTGATACATAATGAATTATTTTAACCTGTACATCACTAAGGAATTGAGCTGTCTCTGTCTTTTTTAGTCTTTTCATTGATTAGTAAGAGACTTTCGTGGTAAATGTCCTTTTATCGGCGAATCATCAATAAAAACAAAATTATTCAATTTAATTCAATAAAAGGTTTATATAAACATGCAAATACAAATAACATACACACATATTGGGAGATAAAATGCATCGCGTCTGATTTTAAATCAACGCAATTGTAATGACAAAAGGTTATAAAAAAAAGAAAGAATACGAACAAGGAGAGAAAAAAGGGAAAAAGACAAAGGAAAGCAGAAATGAAAACACTCATCGGCATATGAACGATGTGACGTTATTATCACTATTGTCAGTACACACTGAATTCGATACATAGACAATACCATTATGACAGTTTTTGATGTTGATTTGTAATTATCTCACACAACTCTGCCTGCATCAACGTAAGACGAGGTATATATTGACTTGTATTCTATCATGAAATGCAAAGCACGGATCTGTATTGACAATGTCTGGATAAAAATACTCGAACAATACTCGAACAAGAAAGAACTATAGTCGCGAATAAATCCACTTGATTTTTTTACTTACTCACGACTGGAAAAGGAAGGATGTGTCATGTGAGTTTTATATTGTCGGTGTGGACTTAAAGGGGGAGTCTACCATGATATTCATATCTCATTAATAAAAGCAGGAAAAAGAAAAACAAGATCAGAGAAAGTTTGAGGAAAATCCGAATGAAAAATAAGAAATTTTTGAAATTGCTATCAAACGTAAATTGGCGATTACAAGACATACCTATCGGACACCATTTCCATCTGCTCTACAATGAAAGCCAAATATGAATTACTGTTTTCTGTAGTGAAACATTATAGTCATTACTACATCCAACCCGAATATATAATTATTATCAAGATATCTTTCACAACCCCTTTTTTAAAATCAAATCCTTCATCGAAAAACCCAAGAAAATCCAAATTGATATAAATATTACTATAAGTAGAGCTACTGAACAATTGGAAGAGATGCTCGGAGTTTTACGTCACAGATTTTCTATTTGTGTTAATGATTATAACTGAATATTCATAACTTTCTTATCTCTTATCAAAAATTCAATGAACCACTTTTGCTGCTATCGTTAAACTAACCACAGCAACTTAGTACAAATTATTTTTAGTATCACGGTGGATCTCCCATTTAAACAAGGAATTTTTCCCCCTACACGAATCCCATTATTTCTACATCGTCACTCTGTTGTAATGACTGGTCACTTTTGGCCTCGAAAGTAACTGTATTTGTAGTTAGTAGTGAAAGAAAACAGAATATGAAACAGATCGAAAACATTTAATCAATTCTAGCTTAATTCCGGTTGATTCGAAACAATCTTATGGGCAATTATTATTATATGTCATGTTTTAGGATATAAACATATTCATGTGTGTGTGCGTGTGTGTGTGTGTGTGTGTAAGAAAGGTGTATGATACCTCTTTTTCTCACAGAGAAAAAAGGAGCGAGGGGTTGGGCGGGAGAGAGAGAGAGAGAAAGAAAGAGAAGAGATATGTATATATACACTGTTGGTTATTAAGGTGGAATAATTATTTTTACCCCAGTTTATGGAATGATTTCGACAATGATTTATTCCTAATAGATCTAGATAATAGTATACATTCTCAGACTGTATTGAATAATAATGTGTGAGTGTTTGTTTTGCGTGACTGCTAAAGTATGCATGTGTGTGCTACCATGCTAATCACCATGATATCCGTCATTATAGTCTGTGGCGTAACCAAAAAATGGACAAAGAGCGTGTGGAGTTTCCTTGGGAAAGCGATAGGGCGGAACGGACTATTACATTTCTTGTGAGGAGGGGGTCAGGTGGCTCCAGTTTATGCTTGATACACCCACTGACATCTAACAATACCGGCTACTAACCAGTATACCTGACATAGCCTTACAACAGGTTCTACTTGACTTACTTATAGCACAAGCAATCTCTTCCTTTACCCGCCATATTTGGCCTATTGTCTCCATTGGTTTGTCATTGTACGAATACAATATTATTAAAAGCAGTCTCGACCCTCGATTTAGATTGAAATATAGTACTTTAGAATGTTGTTATTCTCAAAACCAAAGTACAGGCAGGAAAGATGCGAGTGTTGATGGCTCGCACCTAATATTGTGACAAATGCTGCACAGAGGCAACGATTTCCCCTCCTATTTGTTATGTTCTCCCCTCCCCCGAAGACCTAGGCTATATGACCATCCATAAAACATGAATTGACATTTCTGAGTTAACTCAGTTCAATTTAATTCATTAAAGGTTAAAGTAAACATGCATAAGCATAAATATTGGGAGATAGAATCCATCGCGGCTAATAATATGTCAACTCTGTCGAAATGACAAAAGGCAAAATTACAACAACGAAAAGGAACATGAAGAAGGAAAGAAAAGAAAAACACTTACCAGCATATGAACAACGTAACTGTGCAGTTATCACTAGTGTCAGTACACACTGGATACGAAACATAGACCATAACATCATGGCAGTTTTGCTGTTGATTTGAAATTATCTCACAAAACTTTGTCTGAATACAAAATACTCGAACAAGGAAGAACTATAGTCACGAACAAAGCCACTTGGTCCTACTTGAACGAAAAGAGTAAAATAAAAATCGTTTTTAGTGCGGTAGCTGATCGAATTGTGTGACTAGCTTCCTCAATCGTGAATGCTAATATTTGCTATCAATATGACGAGTCTAATCGAAACCATATTTAGAAATAGTAAATGATGATAATAGTTTCATTTTATATAGCGCTATTTGCAACGTTTCAATTTTGATTGTGTTTTCAATCACCCTGTCGTACGAATTAATTGCTTTTTTTCTGCACAGTGGTCCATCTTCATAAGGAATACCAACCGGAAGCTCCCAGAAAAAGGCATCCTACATACCCTACGCAGATACAACCTACAACTAATCCTTCCATCCAACCCAGACATAACCCTTACCACATAATAACATCCAATAACGACCCTTGCAAATACATACACTACTCTCATTTGTACTCCTCTTATACAAGACAATAACGACAGCCATTCTCATCACCGATATCTATGCAGGAACTGACTGCTGATCTCTAACTCCAACGGAGGTAGAAGAAGAACAAGAACAAGACTGTGTTGGATCGAAGTCTTATTGGCCCGAATTCACAAAGGAGGTTTATATGCGTCATACGACGCGTTTCGACGCGTTGTTTAACCTTGGTTTGTAAAAAACAAAAGGAGGTTTGTCGAAACAAAAGGAGGTTTGTCGACAAACCTCCTTTGTGAATTCGGGCCATTATGTACGACATCGTGATACACAAAACGTTTTTGTAATTAAATGCCAGTATGTTAGAATCTAATTTCTAATACATTGAGAAAGATTTATTAAAAAGACTTATAGGACAAATAAGATTATTTTCTATAAACTGTCACGTGTTTTAAAATTCAACTGTATCAATCACTCATCCCCTCCATACTGCTTTATGAGGCAGAATCCTGGACAGTAAGAAAAGAAGATAGCAACAGGCTTCAAGTGTTTGAAATGGCATGCCTCCTTCGCATAATGGGGGTGACAAGACTAGACAAGATCCGAAACACACACATCAAAGAATCCCTCAACCTCGAACAAGATGTCATGGACAAAATCTCTACTAAAAGACTCAAATATTTTGGCCACGTCCTAAGAATGAAAACCACAAGATATCCACACATTGCTGTTGAAGGAAATGTCACAGGAAATCGACCCAGAAGCCGTCCACCCAAAAGATGGCTTGACTGCATCTCAGAGGACGGCAAAGCAAGATCCATAACAAGATGCATCAAGACTGGCTGCAGAAAGAAATACCTGGCATACCATCACCATACAGAAGCCATCACGAGGCCCCTTGCCTTCGTGGACGGCATAAGTAAGCCAAGCGATTACCTTCATCACCATGAAGCGGCACTTAACTGGAAGAAGTAAGTGGTACGCCAGTTATACCATGCATTCAAATCTCCATGCAGCATAAATTGCGAAAAAATTGTCAATATAAAGATATAGTTATAATTGGGGATTCTACCCTGATATTATATTATACATTATCAGTATTATAATTTTTAGTATTACTATCATTATCGTTATTATATTTTATTATTATCATTATTATTGAAATCTTTTTAATAAAAGCAGGAAAAAGATAAAAATATCAGAGAAAGCTTGATAAAAATCCGATTGAAAAATCCGATTTCTTTCTTCATATTGGGACCAAACGTAAATTGGCGATTACCAAACATACCTATCGAATACCACTCCCATTTGGTCTACCTTAAACGCGAATGTGAATCACCGTTTTACGTAGTAAAAGAATGTATTCATTACTACATGCAACCCCGATATAATTAATATCAAGATGATTTCAAATTCTACATTTAAAAACTCATTTAAATATAAATTTATGAAAATATAAGTAGAACTACAGAGCAATGGGAATAGAAGCTCGGAGTTATAACGTCAAAGATTTTCCATTTGGGTTAATGATTACAACTTTGAATGTTCATACATTTTAAGTTGTCTAAAAAGGTGCTGGGGTGCCCGGTATACACTTAGGTAACCTATCAAAAAGTATAATTGCACAACAATTATGTGCGCTTTCTTTGTACTTTTGTCGGAAAAAACATAGTAATCCAACACAATATCGTCTCTTTTCGCGTTGGGGAAGAGCAAAATAAAAAAGGGAGTTTCAATCAGTACTCTATATTGACCACTTATCTTTATGTTATTTATTATGTATTATTAGAAAAAACAGCTTGTACTTTATTTGAAATGTATATGTAACGTGAGAAATATGAGAATAAATGAAATAAAATGGAATTAAATTGCACTTCGGCCGCTCTTGCAAGCCCTCAATCGTTCCATTGTGATCAGGTTCCATAATAATTATGATCAACTTAGTATTAGTGTCAGGGTGAATCTCCAATTTAACAAGGCATTTTCCCTCCTACATGAATGTTCATTGTCACTCTGTTGTAATGACCTCTTTTTGCAAGTCTGAATTTGTAGTTAGTGGTGAAACGGATCGAATCTATTTTATTAATCCTAGCCATAGAAAATTATTATCATACGTCAAGGTACTTAAAATATATTACTTAGAACAGTGGAATATCCAGACTTTGGCCTCAGGAGGGGTAAATAATCTCTGCTTATATAGTTCGGTAAGGAAAACATTTTTGAAGTTATAAACATTATGTGGGTTGGTGTGTATGTGTGTATGTGTGTGTGGGTTTGTGCGCGCGCGCGGTCGTGGGCGTGTAATAGAGGTGTAAGTTACAGTACCTTTTTTTCTCACAGAGAAAGAAGGAGCGACGGGGTTGGGGCGGGAGAGAGAAGAGAGAGAGAAACAATAAGAGAGAGAGTGAAGATATATATATAGAGAGAGAGAGAAAGAGAGAGTAACTGAGACCTGGGAAAAGGTGGGGTGACAGAAAAAGAGAATGCGAGGGTATGTGGACATGATGTCAGTCATGATAGTTTGTGGCGTATCAAAAAATGTCAAAATCAGTGTGTAGAGGCCCTCCGACAAGGCCAATACACAATTATAATTCTTTGGGGAGGGGGTCAACTGCCTCCAACCTATAGTATGCTGGATACACCCACTGACATCTAACAAAACCGGCTACCAACCAGAATGTCTGACATAGCATCCTCAAAATAGGTTTTACTTGATTTACCTTTACCTACCTTTTACGGCTGATTGTCTCCGTTGGTTTGTCATTATACGAATGAAATATTTTGAAAAGCAGTCTCGAACCTCGATTCATTTTATATCTCAAATGAAGATTGAAATACAGTACTTGAGAACGTTGTTATTCACAAAGCCAAAGTACAGAGAGGAAAGTTGCGAGTGTTAACGACTCATTAACTAATTTTGTAACAAGTGCTGCATAGACGAAACGATTTCCCCCTCCTATTTGTTATGTCCCCCTCCCCCTCACCCGAAGGCCTATATGAACATCCAAAAAACATGAATTGAAATTCCTGAGTCAATTCAATTCAATTTAATTCAATAAAAAGGTTTAAGTAAACATGCATAAACAAAAGTATTAGGAGATAAAATCCATCGCGTCTGACAATATCTCAACTCTGTCGAAATGACAAAAGGCAAAATTACAACAACGAAAAAGAACAAGAAGAAAGAAAGAAAAGAAAAACACTCACCAGCATATGAACAACGTAACTGTGCAGTTAACACTAGTGTCAGTACACACTGAACACGATACATAGACCATAACATCATGGCAGTTTTGCTGTTGATTTGAAATTATCTCACAAAAGTCTGTCTGAATACAAAATACTCGAACAAGGAAGAACTTGTTTCTACTTGAACGAAAAGAGTAAAATAAATATATTTTTAGTGCGCTAGCTGAGCGAATTACGTGACTAGCTTCCTCAATCGTGAATGCTAATATTTGCTATCAATATGATGAGTCTAATCGAAACCATATTTATGAATAATACACAATGATAATAGTTTCCTTTTGTGTCGCGCTATCTGCAACGTTTCAATTTTTATTGAGTTTTTGCACAGGGGTCCATCTTCATACAGAATGCCAACAGGAAGCTCCCAAAAATAGACATTCTACTTACCCTAGACAGAGACCTACAAACCCAGACCTAACCCTTACCACATATGAAATCCTTAACGACCCTTGTCCTCTCGAATTCATACTGCAAAAACATACACTACTCTCATCGGTATCCCAGGAGCACGCCCTCATATACAAGACAATAGGGAGTTTTAGATATGCACGTCGACTGCTACGTGTGACGTCCTTTTAAAGCACAGCGCCTTAAAAGGACGTGACACGTAGCAGTCCACTATGCCGGCATGCAAATCTAAAAGTCCCTAATAACGACAACCTTTCTTATCACTGATATTTCTGCAGGAACTGACTGCTGATCTCAAACTCAAACGGAGGGAGAAGAAGAAGACTAAATCGTATCGTAGTCGTAGTCTTATATGTACGACATCGTGATACACAAGTTTGTTAATTGAACACCAATATATAAGAAACCAATTTTTAACATATTGAGAAAGATATACCATATAAACTGTAACATGTTTTTAAATTCTATTATACGCCAATCATACGATTCATTTAATCTCCATGCAGCATATTTGTGAAAATATGTCACTATCATTATCGTTATAACTATTTGAAATAAATTGATTCATACAATTATTATCAGTTCTGTCATTACGCTTAACCATGCATGCTACACGACCGATGTAAGGCAACTTTTCACGAGACCGTCATACGTACAACTTCACTGACGAGCCATACACGTATATTGTAATTCAAATGCGTTTTAATGGGATGTCGGTGAAGTTGTACATGTGATGATTTCGTGAAACAATGCCTGAATTGTTTTTCCATTGATGAAAATACACACACGACTGAAAAAGGAAGGATGTGTCATGTGTCTTTTGTATTGTAGGTGTAGACTTAAAGGGGGAGTCTACCCTAATGTTCGATTATTTTATTTTATTTAATATTATTCTTATTATTATTATTATTTTTATTATTATTATTATTCAATTCTTTTTAATAAAAGCAGGAAAAGAAAAAAAATCAGAAAAAGTTTGTTGAAAATCCAATTGGAAAATATGCCTTTTCCCCCCTTCAACCAAACGTAAATTGGCGATTACCAGACATACCTATCGACCACCATTCCCATCTGCTCGACCTTAAACACAAATATGAATTAGCGTTTTATGCAGTAATTGAATATATTCATTACTAAATGCAACCAGAATATAATTATTACCTAGATGTTTTTCACAACTCCTTTTTCAAGTATAAATCGAATTCTTCATCGAAATCCCAAAGAAAATCAAAATTTATGAAAATATTTATATTATTAGAGCTACTGAGCGATTGGAAGAGGTGCTCGTAGTTTACGTCACAGATTTTTTCATTTGTGTTAATGATTATAACTGTGAATATTCATAACTTTCTTATCTCTTATCGGAAATTCCATGAACCATTTGTGCTGATATTGTTAAAATCACCACTTAATATTAGTTTCAGGGTCAATCTCCCTTTTAAACAAGGGATTTTTCCTCCTACATGAATCACATTATTTCTTCCTTGTCACTATGTCGTAATGACCGGTCATTCTTTGCCTCGAAAGTAACTGTATTTGTAGTAAATGGTGAAAAAAAATAGAGTTCGAAACGTATCGAATATATTTAATTAATTCTAGCTTAAATCCGGTTGATTCAAAACCATTTTATGAGGAAATGTTATTATACATATATTATATTATATTATTATTTAGGATATACACATAATTATGTGTATGCAGGTGCGTGCGTGTGTGCGTGTGTATGTTCGGCCGTGCGTGCGTGTGTGTGCGTGTATGTGTGTGTGTGTGTGTGTGCGTCAAAAAACTGTCCCCGTCCCCAGCCCCCAAAGCCCCAAAGCCCCCCTCCCCCGCCCACAACAACAATTATTTTAGCACCTTACCTACTAACGTCCATACCATACAGCCAAGCCAGGTCTCCTTTCGCTCGAGGTCACGTTAAGCCCCGCCCAGTTATACCGTTCTAGTTCGACTAGTTGTACTAGTTACGTCCACATAAAACACATTCCGTGATTAGGCGTGATTAGTTATACGTCGTATAACGAAACGCATGCCCCCTGTCCACACACACAACATTTTCCGTGATTAGGGGTGATTAGCTATACCGTTTCGCGATAGTTATACAGATTCGCGATAGTTATACGATGAAATTGTGTGTGTGGACACTCACTAACGATACGTCATATAACGAAACGTCGTATAACGAAACACAGGTTTGGGCATCGTTTCGAACTAGAACTCAATAAAGAATCATGCCTAATCACGCCTAATCACGGAAGGTGTTGTGTGTGGACGTAACTAGTGTAACTAGTGTAACTAACTAGGTGGGGCTTAACGTGACCTCGCGCGAAAGGAGACCTGACCTCTCATTTCCGCTTCCATTTCCCTTTCCTTCTTTCATTGCTGAAAAACAACTCTCGTCGAATTGGAAAAAATCTTCATGCTTAATTTATGATGTCGACATTGCTAGAACTGAGGAAATGACGCCGAAGTCCGAATCTAATAGTTAAAATTGATTTCTTTATGTATACAGAACCGTTCGTCAGTCTAGACTATAGCACCAGCGTAACACTTTTGGAGTAGGCCTATATCTAAGTTGTCCAGCTCTGAATTTGGAAGTTTGTTTACAACTAGACTATATCCTAGTGAACAAAAAGTGGAGAAATAGTGTGAAAGACTGTCAAGCTTACAACTCTTTTGGCCCCTTGAACCCGGACCATCGAATTGTCTCCACCAAAATGCAACTAAGCTTGAGAAGCAATAAGAAGGTAAAAGCCAAATTAAATAAAATCTTCCTCATGACTGGCAGCTCTTTAAATCAGATTGTAGTATTAAGGAAGCATATACAGTGCCAGTGGAGGTTAACAACAGATTTGAGGCATTGTATCAAGATATCGAGAATCCTACAGCGAATGAGATCTACTCTGCTCTAATAGAAGCTCACGAAGGAGCAGCCACGAAACACGTACCAAAGAGAAAGGGCAAGAAGAAACGGGTGCCATGGGAAAACGAAAAGATCAGGGAGAAACGGAAATGCCTTAAAGTAGCATATAATAAAAAGAATGGCGCACCAACTGCCGAACATGCAGAAACACTTGACAAAGCCAAGAAAGATCTCCAGGATGCATACGATGAAGAGCAGCCAAACTACATAGCTCAAAAATGCACGGATATCGAGATTGGTGCAGTCCAACAGCAGACTAGGAAAGTATGGGATATTGTAAAAGAGATCACTGGAATGACCTCGACCCCAGTGGATCAGCTTAGAGAGACTAAACCAGTGGAAAAATCATTTTTCTAATCTTCTTGGTCAACCTCCACCGGATAACAACAACCCAGTAAGGAAGATGGTCCAAAAGACACTTCCAATTATTTATTTTTTTTACCATTGCAGAACTCAAAGTGGCAGTTACCTCCCTCTCCAATAATAAATGCCCAGGTGTGGATGGAATCCCAGCAGAGGTATGGAAGTATGGTGCCCTTGACCAGCAGCTTTTGGAAGTGTGTAACAGAACACTTATCCATGGCGAGAAATCAGGCTTGTGGTCTAGGAGCATAATAATCCCTGTACCCAAAAAAAGGAGATCTCAGTACCCCTCAAAACTATCGTGGGATAGCATTGACCCCAGTAGCTGCAAAAGTATTCAAAAAAATGCTTTTTAATAGAATCCGTCCTCACCTGGAACCCCTTCTCCGCAAGAACCAGAATGGATTCCGTCCAGGAAGATCTACAGTAGCGCAAATTCTAACTTTACGAAGGCTGGTGGAAGGTATTAAAGCAAAGCATCTGACAGCAGTGCTTACTTTCGTGGATTTTAAGAAGGCCTTTGATTCAATCAATAGAAACAAGATGTTAGATATCTTAAGAGCCTACGGAAAACCACACACAATAGTTACAGCAGTAGGGGTGATGTACAAAGATACCACAGCTCAAGTGCGTTCACCAGATGGAGAGACTGACTCCTTCACCATCTTAGCAGGAGTGCTTCAAGGAGATACCTTAGCACCATACCTATTCATCATAGCACTGGATTATGCTCTAAGAATGGCTACTGAAGGGTTCGAGGATCTAGGCTTCACCCTACAGGAAAGGAAAAGTAGCAGATATCCTGCTGTAATGATCACAGATAACGACTTTGCTGATGCTATTGCACTAATTTCAGACAATCTGGAAAAGGCACAGGAGCTCCTAGAACAAGTAGAGTCTGCAGCAAGCCAAGTCGGTCTACAAATAAACAGTACTAAGACAGAATTCATGTTGTACAACCTTCGTGAAGGCGAGATCTGTACTGCTGACAGGACAAAGTTAAAGCAGGTCCAAAACTTTCAGTACCTTGGCTCGTGGGTTGATCAGTCAAAACAAGATCTGAATATCCGAAAGGCAAAAGCCTGGACTGCTTTGAACAAGCTGACAGCAATCTGGAAATCAAACCTTGGTAGAAAACTGAAAGTCCGATTCTTTAGGGCTACATTGTAAACTGTACTGCTCTATGGATCAGAAGCCAGGACTTTGACAAGTAGCCTGGAAAAACAACTGGATGATTGCTATACAAGACTCTTGAGAGCAGCACTAAATGTCAACTGGAGGGACCATATGACCAATATAGAATTGTATAGGGACATTACACCGATCTCAGCCAGACTGAGAGAACGCCGCCTCCGTTTGTAGCTGAAGAAGAAGCTTCTATAAAACGATTATGGGTAGATAATTGTTTTTTCAGCCATAAAGCGTCAAATGCCAGAGGTTTGGGGAAGGGGTGCAATTTAATGTAAATAAAATTGAGCGATCAAAAGAAGGGAATTTTGTTGCGTTAGATCTACAGATATATAGCTATGACACAACATTAATATCCTTGTATGGTCCTAATCACGATAATGTTAGTTTTTATGCAGATATAGAAAGACTTGCTTTGGATTTTGATAATCCATTAACAATTTTATGCGGAGATTGGAACAATGTCACAGAAGCTCGAAGGAGAACTATCCATCGATGAAGTTCATCAGGCACTTATAAATATGAAAAATAGTAAATCACCTGGTCTAGATGGATACACCGTTTAATTTTTCAAACATTTTTGGAAAGAATTACACATATTTTTAGTGAGATATTTGAATTCTGCTTATTCATCCGGAATGTTCTATACACAGAAGTGAGGAGTCATCTCTTTAATTCCCAAAGGAAAAAAAGACAGATATTATTTGAAAAATTGGAGACCCATATCTTTATTGAACGCGGTGCATAAATTAAGTTCCGCTTGTGTAGCAAACAGATTAAAGAACGTACTTCCTTTTCTTATACATGAAAATCAGAAAGGCTTTATGTCAGGGCGCTTCATTGGAGAGAATATCCATTTGTTATATGATTTATTATTGTATACTGATATCAATGACATTCCTGGTTTATTGCTGCTTATAGATTTTAAAAAAGCATTTGATTCTATTTATCATGATTTTATTAGAAAAGTATCGCACTTTTTTAAGTTTGGTCCCTCTATTGTAAAATGGGTTAATGTATTCTATGAAAATGCTCAATCCTGTGTATTAATCAATGGCCCCCTGTCTCTAAGATTTTCAATAGAGCGAGGTTGTCGTCAAGGAGATCCCATGTCAGCTCTTATCTTTCTATTATGCGCCGAAATACTAGGTCTTTTGTTTAGAAATTCCAATTCCATTGTTGGATTAAGCTTACCTGGTAGACAACTTAAAATAATTCAATATGCAGATGATAATTTTCTAACATTGAACGGGTCAGTGATGGAATTAAACAGTGCATTAAACATTTTAGATAAATATAATGCAATGTCTGGTTTAAAAGTTAATAATCAGAAGACACATGCGATTTGGATTGGAGGATTTAAAAACAAGAAAGATGGTGTTCTTTTGAATAGAAATCTAAATTGGGTGTTTGATGATTATTGCAGATATTTAGGTATAGACCTTTGTACGGATTTGCCCAAACTGGTAATTAACAATTATAATGACAAATTTAAAGAAATCAAAAGTCAAATGACATCGTGGTTAAGGCGATACTTAACTGTTCTTGGAAGAATCACTGTCGTCAAGTCATTGTTGGTATCCAAATTAAACTACCTTTTTTGTCCCTCCCTAATCCTGGTGAAAATCTTTTGAAAGATATAAATGCTCACTTTTATAGATTTATATGGGGGGAGAAACCTAATAAAATAAGTAGAAATCAAATGTCACAAAGTTCCTCAGACGGAGGGGTTAAAATGATAGATATACACACACATTGCCAATCATTACAAATTTCCTGGATTAAGAGATTAGTAATTGTCTCAATAGATAGCAATATCCTCTGTCTTTTGCAATCTTTCATGCCTGAACTGCAAGATTTAAAATTATATATGGGAAACAATTATTTTCGGGAACTGGCAGGTAAAACAAAGAATCTTTTTTGGAAAGAAATGTTCATGGCTTATACTACGCTCTTGTCCATGCATTATGATAACTTTTCTTGCCAACCCTTATGGAATAATGAGTGCATTAAAATAGGCAATTGCTCAATATATAATAAAAAATTGTGTCAAAAGGGAGTTCGTTTTGTCAATGATATTTTAGACACAAATGGTGATTTTTTTTCTCTCTGGAACACTTCCAAGAAAATTATAATATTCAAATAAATTTTCTTTTTTATCGTGGATTATGCGATGCAATTAGACAAGGGTTTAACAATTGTACTATTTTTAACAAGGTGCCACAACCTCTTTTCCCAGATACAATAGCATTTGTTATGAAACGTATTAAAGGATGTTCACATATCTATGCAATTTTATTAAAGAGAAGAAAAGGACTATGTAAAAGTTTTCTTAATGGAAATGTATTTTCGACCTGAATGATAAGAGTTGGAAAACATATTGTTCTATTGGATTTAATTGTACCATTGATGTGGGCTTATGATGGTTTCAGTTTAAAGTTTTGCAACGCATATTATATACGAACGATCTACTATTTAAAATGAATTTAGTCCCAAGAAAAGAATGTACATTTTGTAATGAACATATTGAAACAGTTATGCATCTGCTATGTGATTGTACGCATGTTAAACATATTTGGGGTAGGTTAGAGCACTGGATTAATACTGGAACCGGAAATAAATTAACATTTTAATTACAAGATAAATTATTTGGTTTAAGAGGTTCAAATAATTATGCATTGAATTGTATACTGATTGTCAAGGGTGTCGATTTGTATCCGTGGTTGGGGGGGGGGGGGGATGATAGGTGCCAAAATATTTTCGGCAATGGATCAAAGCAACCAAGCGTGTGGCAGGTTGCATCCCCTCCCTAAGCGCGTAGCCAAGGGGTTGGGTGCAGGGAGGGAGGAGTTTCCCCCTCCACCGCGAAGCGCGGAAGCTTTGACGTTTCATTAAATTATTAGAGAAAGAAGACGATTCGATGTACCATTCTCGACTCTTAATCCTTGTTTGAATCAAGTTCCCCTGCTCTAACGTTTCATTAGATTATTAAAGAAAGAATACGATTCGATGTACCGGTTCAATAAATTATTACTCTTAATCCTTGTCTGTATTCGTTTTCGCCCATCCCGCGCGAAGCGCGGAAGCTTTACCGTTTCATTTAATTATTAGAGAAGGAAGACGATTCGTTGTATCGTGTCCTTGTCTGAATTCAGTTTTCCCCCTCCCGCGCGAAGCGGGAAAGCTTTGACGTTTTATTTGATTATTACTCTTAATCCACATCTGAAATCATTTCGCCCATCCCGCGCGTAGCGCGGAAGCTTTCACGTTTCATTAAATTATTAGAAACGGTAACTAATTAGGCCCATTAGTGACTTTACAAAATATATGCTCTTCCTGGCTATTTTGGAATGTGTCAGTTTGCAACAGAAATGGAGAAACGCGAATTTGTTGAAAATCATGTGATATCACGAACATTTATAAATTACTTGTATGAAATTGAAAATAAGTCATGGTTGGATTTTATTGGGGGGGGGGGCTAGCGCCCCAAGCCCCCCCCCCTCCACCAGTACGCCAGTGACATAGGCCTACATCAGCTTTTAAATAAAACAAAAATAAGTTGTAATCTTTCTCAAAAACTGAAAAATGTTTTAGGAAATATCAGGAAATAAAATGAGTGAAAAAAATAAACATCAAGATACAATGACGTGAATTTTAAAAAGGGTGAACGGAAACAATATAACAACTAGTGAACTATCTTATAAGTCATACTGAAGTCCGAAAATCGTTGTCCTTGTCTCGGATCTCATCACGAATTCGTCACAGAGTTCAACATTTAGCTCGTTGCTTTTTAACGCTGCGGCTTTGCATTTGGCGCACTGCATTTCTATGATGCTGTTGATTGAACAAATTGAATAAATTCATAAATTCCTGATGTAGCCGTATGCGCGAGAATTCAATTTATTCTTGTCTCATGGTATGTAATGGTATGGTATGGTATTTATTGAAACATGTATCGCAGTTACATATACTGAATTGCACATGGATATACATTGCATTTAACAAAATTTAAAACAGTATAATTTACATAATTATAAGTACACGTATTACGTCACATAAAGGAAAGAGGTTAAAAAGGGAAAGGGAGAAAGAGAGAGAGAGATAAAGGAGAGAGGGGGAGGAGGAGAGAGGGAAGGAAAGTAAGAAAAATAGAAAGAAAGGATAAGAGATCGAGAGATATAGTGAAGAAAGAGAAAGAGCAGGAAAGATAGAAAGATGGAGAAAGAGAGAAAAAGAGAGAGAGAGAGGAAGGATAGAAAGAGGTGAAGGAGAGAGAAAGAGAAAGAGAAAGAAGAAGAAGTACATGTAAGAGAGAGAGAGAGCGGCAAGAGGTAAAGAAGGGGAGGAGAGAAGGGGAACTTGCCAACAATTAAAAATTACATACAAATTGACGATAAAAAGATAAAAGTATGCATTGCAACATTGACATTACGAATAGTACTAATAAGAAGAACAAAAATCTGACTGACATGAGCGCTATACAAGAACCCACCATTATTATTGTTATTATGGTTTACCTAAACAATAATTGGTAAGTTGTAAAATGTATAAATGAACATGTTTTCTTTTTTAACGCAGATGATAGTAAAAACATTTTAAAAAGTATAACCTGTTTAAGAAAATATTTATATATAACAACTAAATACAGGCGGATATAGCAGAGAAGCGAGATTCAAAAGAAGTAATTGCAGACCTGCGTAATATAATAGTGTTAAGATAAAATAACGAGCAACCAGAGGCAATTTAAAATAATACATGTAATTATAAAATCGACAGTATACAATACGAAGAGTAAAGATAATTAACTGATAAATTGAGGTAAAGCGTATTGAAAATATTTACATTATGTTTCTAAATTTAGCAATAATATAATTGTTCAGTCCAAGATATTTAATTGAATCTGAAATATAATGCATTTAGATTCGGCGAATTGTAGATTGGTTCAGGCAAAGATTGCAATTTGAAAATGAATTATAATGAGCACATTGTGATTTAAAAGAGGCTTTAGGTAACTGGCAATAATTCATATAAAGAAAAAAAAACATAGGAAAGAAATGAGGTTACTAAAGCTGACCTTATTTGTATCTTGATACAGAAATTGAAGTTATATTGACAAAAGTACATATAATTCACAAAGTTTGGCAGTATTATGCTATCAAAAAAGTTGAACAAACCGGATGCCACATCATGGCTGGTTCAAAAGCCTTACTAGATAGGGTAAAGCACTTTTTCTGTAGCGTTCTGTCCTACACTTGCTTTCACGTAGCCTATTACTATGTCTCAATTGTCTTCGAGAACACTGGCTTTCAGGTAACCACTCACGAAAGTTACAGTAGAGGGACCTAGCAAAGTTTAGACAGAGCTCTTCTCTTCTGTCTCTCAGAGAGGACAGGTTACACACTGTGAGAGCCTGACGGCAGGATTCATATCTTAGTCCTAATATTGTCCGCAGGGCACGCTTCTGGATTGACTCTATTTGAGCTTCCTGGTTTAGCGTTAGTGAGGAATGCCATACTACACAACAGTATTCTAGCACCGGTCTTATGTAGGACGTAAAAACTGTGATCAAATCATGAAGTGGCATAGAGAAACGTTTGAGCATCCGTAGCAGATAGAGTTTTTTGGCTGCTTTTGATGTAATGCAGTTGATGTGTTCCAACCACCGAAGATCACTGCTAAGGATGACGCCAAGTAATTTCACGTGTTGCTTGTCCGGGATTTGATTTTCGCCGATCATAACTTCCGCTGGTGGGAGCTGTCGACGAGCAAATGATACCCTCATGAGTTGGCATTTGGATGGGTTTAGACGCATATTCGAGTCCTTACACCATTCTTCAAATACAGACAATGTAGCATTAAGACAACTTGGTGAATTTGATCGGCGTGTTTCTGCAACAGTTTGGTCATCTACATACTTCCACCTAGAGCAGTCAGAGGACTGGAGGGCATCGTTGACAGTGGCTAAGAAAACCAAAGGTCCAAGTCGCGTCCCTTGAGGAACACCGACTGAAGTGGCGAGTGTTGTTGAAAGTTGGTCTTTATACCGCACTTGCTGAGTTCGCTCACCAAGGAAGCTGCATAACCAAGGAAGTAACGATGGCCGTGCACCCATTGTGTAGATTTTTGTAATTGCGACGTTATGGTTTACTAAGTCGAAGGCTTTGGAAAAATCCGTAAGCACCACACTCGTAATTGATCCAGGTTTGTCAGCATTAGAATGGAGGTATTCCAGCAGGCTTAAAAGGTAATGGCTCGTTGACCAACCAGGACGATTGCCGAACTGCTGAGGATCGATTTCGTGAGATATGTCATTCAAGATCATTTTAGATGCAAACAGTTCCAACAGCTTCGCGAAGAAGTCAGTCAGGGCGACAGGGCGCAACTTCTGTAACGTCGCAGGAGTTTCTTTGGGAACAGGAACAATGATGGACCTCTTCCAATGACTTGGAACCCTGCTTTGTTGAAACGACGCATTAAAGATGTCGCAGAGAGGTGAGCTGAGTTCCACTGCGAATTCCCGAATCAAACGTGGTGAGATTTTTCTCGGGAGACTGTCCAGGGTTGTATGGTTGGCAAAGTGTCCAGCTGAATCGGTGTGAACGCAGGAATTTCGTTCAAATCAAGGGATGGGGTGTCCTTTCCGATTCTTACGAAGTACGAGTTTATGGCATTTGCTATTGCCAACGTGTCCAAAGAATTGATATCTGGCAAGGAAATAGACGTGTCTTGTTGCCTATTCGAAGTCATCAGTTTGATATATTTATACCATGATGCGGGGTTTTCGCGTTTCAGATGTTGGACGCGGTCCTTATAAAACACTCTTTTCGCACGAGTGATCGCTTGCTGCACTTTGTTTCGAAGACTACGCCAATTCGAGGAGCCTGAGTGGAAGGCCCTTTGTCGTTTATGTATTAAGTCTTTGACCTTATCCATCATATGCAGCTTTACGGACTTGGTTGGGAAGTGAGTGTTGATTGCCGCGTTCAAATCATTGTAGAACACCTCACATTTGCGTTCTACATCCGTTTCTTGATAAACACTTATCCAATCGTGGTGTGTTATCCAACTGCCGAATTCGCGCACATCCGATTGACGCATCGGTCTGACAGTTTTCTGTCTGACTTCATTTCTCCTGGATGATTTGCTGTTTTGGCCTCCACATGACTCCATTATGGTCGCTCATTCCAATTGGGGCAATAATTTGTATGACAGAGGTCTCATATACGGTTGTCACATTTACTTCATATATATGTATGTATTATGAAAATGAGATAGCAAAATGTGTATATTGATGGTCATCTTGCGAGTAATAACCATTAACTACTCTCATCGGGCTCTCATCATTAACTTTTCTCTTCATTTTTTTTTATGGTAAATTATTGGGGGGGGGGGATGATTGTACAAGGCATCCCCCCACCTGAAATATTGGGGGGGGGGGGGATATACCCCCCCGCATTTATGTTTCATTCTTCCCTTTGTACTTCAGTTTAGGTGATATTCTTTAAATCATAATACACACCTTGACTATGAAGATTACTGTTAGTTATTATCTAATGATTTAGGTAAGGTTACAAATATTTTACTTGTGTAGTATCAATATTTACAGACATATCCTTGTTATTGTTTACACACCACTTTAATTTTGTTGCAAATAAGACATTATTAAGCGTAATTGTTTTTATAATGCACAAGATAAATGTGATATGGAAATTAAGTTTCACCAAAGCGTACAAAATGATTTAAAATAAGCAAACGAATTGTTATGTCACCTTGAATATCAATAAATATCACACAAAATGCAACACTTGCAAACTAAAGTTTACATCTGTCTTTTCTTTTTTATTGTATACATGGGTTTATTTTTACAAAGACCGGTTAAGTAACATATTCAAATTTTAAGCATACTTTTTAAAGAGCGGTTGTTCTTGACACCCTGAAAGACTTTTCAGGGCTTGCCTATTATAGCAACGAGTGATGTATTCATGTCGGATTATGAGTATTGTAGTTCATTCATTAACAACAAGTTCATGGAATAACTAGTCACTAGGTCCACAGGAAAGAAACATCCATAAATTGGAATATGTCAAGATGGGGATCACACCAACCTTGTTCTCACTACGTTCTGCAACCGTCCTAGAAAATCTAAAAACGGGTTGTGGTCGGGGTAGAATGTTTAAATAATGTCTATAATACGATCATAGTGCGTTCATAAACAGTCCTCAATACGTCCATCTCGTTTGTGCCCCGTCAACAGTTCATATCAAGCTCAGATCGGGTAGATTTGCCATTTCCAGGCAGTCCAAGCCATTCCGTAGTCAGTTTAAAAACGTTATGAACTAGTTCTACCTCGTTCGCAATACGTCCAAACCCATTGTAACTAGTTTGTAACCCGACCACCCCGTTCATAGACAGCTCAACTCGTCCTCATCTCGTTCTTAGTGCATTCGAACGCGCTCCTAGAGCATGTGCAATCCTGGCTCGGAGGCTATAAAACCCGGCGCTTTCTTTCCATTCCTCATTCCCGTTCAACTTCAACGCTTCAAGCTGTGCAGATCAAGACATTCAAGTGAAGCCCCCATCACACCAAACTAGTTCTCACTACGTTCTGGGAAATGTTGCCAAACGGGCTAAAAACTATGTGTGAACGAAGTGAACGTAGTATGAACTGTTTACGGTCTTTTTAAGAACTTCATGAACGGGCTCGGACTGGCTTGGACGGGAAGGGTGCTCTAAAACTTTGAGCCTGTTCAAGATTTTCCCCGTCCTGCAATTAGTCGGAGTGACAATGTACTTAAAACGAGATGGACGTACTACGAACGGAATTGCCGTACTATGAAGGGAAATGCCGTACTTCGATCTTACTAGGAACGTGTTACATCAATCTGTAATCCATTCATGCAGGGAAATGAACTATCGGGAATATGTGAAAGCAATTTCATGGCAATAACTTAAAAACTTCATGTTAAATTGAAAGATTTATTAAAAAAAAAGTTACTTTTGAACTAAAACTGTGAATATGTAGGATGGTGCTGTTAAATGGAGGACATTTATAACCTTATTTTGTATACCGGAATTAGATATTTTACTGAGGTATTCTTCAATGTATTATCTTTCAACTGGGAAAAAAAAGGGGGGGGGGGGAATCACCCAAAATGAATTTTGGCTCATACTTTGGTTCTTCTTTGCTCACTGTGCCCCGCCGCCGCTGATGATCGCATCTCACATTGACACACGGAGATTCCTGACGGGAACGAGCAACATATTCCACTGAGATTGTCGCAAGTGATGTTCTACAGATCAGATGATGAATGACTAAACTAGAGAATTATGCGAGATATTTTGAAATGATCTAGTGAAGACAGAAAAGCCTAGGTGGGGTGTGGGACACATCTTATAAAACAGTGTTTTATCCCAAATCATTGAATTGAATGTATCAAATGAAATGTATTGCATATGCTTTTTGCAGAGGCAAAGTCACGCACACACACAAAACCACGCGCACAAATTTTCGTTGATATTTGATATTCGATAGCCTATTTGATATGTGGTGGCATGATTAATTTTGTTAGGAATGTTCTTTGGATCTGCAAAGACCGAAATACCCAAATCCCAATTATTTTATTTAAACATCACATAAGCAACTTTAGCGCAAGTCGAGTTTTGCACTATCGCAAAAATGCCTCCTGTTCATCCTAGCGTGAACACATACCACAAAAAGTGATACTAAATGATTCGGGTAAAACACTCTTTCAAAAGATGTATACTAATTTACTGTTCATAGATTATTGTTTAAATAATTAGCAATTTTCTAGGTGTAAACTTTTTTTGACTCACACTGTACTACTGTATTACTAATAATGATAATAGTAACAACAAAAACAACAACAATGAGGAAAATAATAATAATAATAATAATAATAATAACATAATATTAATACCAATGATAATATTAATAATTATAATAATTATAATGATAAGGCAACTAGATATTGACGCTTTATAAAATTTGTTATACTGAGTATAGAGTAGTCAATAGAATTAGAAAAGGTTCTGGATTTTGGTCTGTCTGTATACCCTTGACTTGATTTTAATTATTTTCATATTCAAACGATCAAGTTACGTTATAGTGTCTTCAATTTTTACTAGACTATACACATGGCCATCAATATAATTGTTTTTATATGGCGCAAAATCCAATAAAATATTGCTCAATGCGCTTTATATGTCAAATCAGTACCAAACAGACAACCAACGATGATAACAGCAAAAGAAATTTAAATAAACATTCAGTTATTGAAGAAGTGTGTCCTTAGGTTCTTCTTTAAAGAGTCAATCGAAGTGCGGACAAAAGAAGGAATAGTGTACCATATATTTGGGCAGTAATTAAAGTAACTACACTCCACCGATTTCGAGTTGATACTAGGTAACTGGATGAGCGACAGACAATTTGAAGAGCGGAGTTGATATTGTGATCAGGTTACTGTGTTCAGAAGAATGGATATATAATTTAGTGCACAGTTATTTAGGCGTTTGTATACTGCCAGTGAAACTTTATATTTGATACGCTTTTTCAAGGGTAACCAGGGCAATTGTGTGAGCAAGGATGATGCAGATTCTTGCCTCTTATATAACGCTTGGTATCATATGGAAGTCATCTTTATCTACTGATTGGTAAAGAATGTTCACCACCATTTCTTCAGTTCCATAATCGCCGCTTGACGCTTGGTCGCGTTGTTGAACTGGATTTGCACCTAAAATTTAAAGAGAAGGTTAACTCTAGGTGAAAGTGAACAAAAAATTGTAGACTCTATCATTATTTCTATTCCCCTGTGAAATCAAATGATAGAACATTTTGTTTGGTATCTACAGAACAAGAAGCCATTCCTGAGCTGCTCTCAACAAATGTGACTAGAAATCATTATTGACTATAGACCATTATGCAAATTTCACCTATCCATGTAATAATATCTTTTTTTTACTGCAATATTAATGTTCAATGGTCTTAACAATATGCTTCTTGAAGTTGTCGATAATTATTTCACTTGCCTGCTATAGCGCTTGGTTTTACATTGAAGTCATCTTTATCTACTGATTGGTAGAGAATGTTCACCACCATTTCTTCGGTTCCATAATCGCCGCTTGACGCTTGGTCGCTTTGTTGAATTGGATTAACACCTATAATTGAAAGAGAAAGTTAACTCCAAGTGAAAGTGCAAAATAATTGTAAACTCTATCATTAATGCTATTCCCTTGTGAAATAACATGATAGAAGAAATGTCTACAGGAAAGGAGCCATTCCTGAGGTGCTCTCAATAAATGTGACTAGAAATCATTAAGAACTAAAAACCATTATGAAAATTTCACCTATCCGTGAAATAATACATTTTGTAATTGCGATATTAATGTTAAAACTATACTTCGCAATATGCTTCCTGAAGTTTTATTAATAATTTCCCTTTGAATTTTTCTGTCCATGATTATAATAATGAGAATAACATTCCGATATCATTTAAGAATAGTTAGACAGTGAACCAATTAATCTAAATTATCAATTTCTTTTTCATAAATTCTAATTACTCATAATATACATGTTCATGCAATGTTTCCTCCTATTTTCTACATTTTCTTTGTCTTTTTGTAATCTTGATTTATGTAAATTATGTTATTGTCAGGTTATTATTTTGTATATGTTGTGAAGATCGTTTTTGACCATCCATTTATTTGCTTTTCGTGATCCTTCCACTTCAGATATCCTATTATTCATATTTGTATTTTGAGATTATGTAATATTGTTTTTATCTTGACGTGGAAGTCAATGCAATGTAATTAAACAGCAGCATCAGTAATCAATCTTTATAGCATTGTTCAGATAGGGGTTGCAAACAAAACACGTTTGTGCACTGAGGCATACAGCAATAATATTGCGATCGGAAGAAAAAAGGGTATGCTCGAACCTTCAGGTATTGTGTCATAGTTACTAGACATCGCCGTTTGGTTGTCGATCCCGTAGTCATTCTCCAGGTTACGATCTAGTGACCTCGTCATTGTAATCTCTTGACCCTTACGTTTGACCTTTGAACTTCTTTTACAACAGAAACGTGATTTTTTAAATATAAAATCAGTTATAAGCAAAATATTGAACAATAACAAAAATACGTGAAGGACAGACAAGTATATGATTAAAAATGCAAATAATGCACATCACGTAAAGAAGAGATTGAGATCAATCCGGATTGCCATGTAAAACCAAACAGGAAATTTCCTCTTCCGTTTTATGTTTGTCAATTGTTTAGAAATGGAGACCGTTCATTTCCAGATAACCTTGCTTTTCAAATAGCGTTTTAATTATACCAAGGTGTTACAAGTTATAAAATGGTTACACTTTATTTATAACCTTAAAACCCTTTTTAAAACGTGTTTTAAATGGCTTTTTTTTTAAACTCAAAAAACATCTCGTAAACGTGTGTTTTACAAGCATGTTTTTTCTTAATGTTCAATTTCAATTTCATTTTTTATTTTCCATCTTTAAAAGAAAATAAATATATATAACATAATATTGACACATTTTATATAATAATATAAACATAAACATGGAGGGATACCCTTAATAAGCAGGGCCCTGTGTTAATATTTTCTTGCTTAAATTAACTTGTTTTTGCATTTATTCCATCATTCCATCAAATGTGAATTTACAAGGGTGGTCATTTATTTTTTCTTCTCGTCATTTGCCCCTTCTCACTTTCCATTCTCTCTTTTTAAAATTTGTTTTATGCCCACCGTGCCTCTGGTAGCTACGCCGCTGTTGTCATTGACAACAATTTTTTCTTTTTTGAAGAAACAGGACTCAGATCTTCAAATAAAAAGGGGTAGCTTACCTTGATTTTCTTCTTTTGATGATCACGGCGAGTAGAGCGATGACTATGACTATGACTATGACAGTCAAACTGACAGCGACGACCGTCCTCGACCTCTTCTTCGCTTCTGATTGATTAAAAGCTTGGAAATGGATTACGAAGATTAGTTTTGGTCTTACATTTCGATAAAACGACATTACGAACAGACCAACAAAAACAAGATCGACAAAAGAAAGAAATACAATAAGATAATATTGAAATTAGTGTATCCTAAGGAACAGGAAACTGACAGGCCGATAAAACAAAGAAACCTATAAGGAAGGATGAGGAATATCGGGCTCACGTGCTGTCAGTTTCACTGGCCCATCGGTCTACTGCACTCTAAAGGCTTGTTTAGAAATGGCGCGGTACACCGCAGCAAAAAAGCCACCGCGGTTCACTTTCTATCGTGTAAAAGAATGGCAACTACGCGCAACAAATGACTTTCGCTTTTCACTGAGCTCTGCGTATACACTTAACGTCATCATAGAAAATAAAACAAAACTGTCGCGGCAAAACCGCGGCATATCTGAACGAGCTTTAAGAAGGTGTCAGAAATGGGTCCACGAGACCGACATTGTCGAAAGAGTGGGTTGTTGGTGTTGGGGCTGTCTGTCTTGCCATGCCGATCATAAAATTTTGATTTAATAAGTTAATAATACTTTTGAATTACCTACGGTGGTGTTACTGATAAAGAACATAGCACCAAATAAAATACAACACATTTACCATAAGCCATAACTATTTTAAAGTGGTGTATTTAATAACATTCATGCACGTTTCAAAGTACGAGAGGCTTCATCGTTATAGTGATTACCGGCTACCTAATCGACTGGGGATTGAGACCAAGGGTTCAGTGAAAGTGGTATCCACCAATGCAGTCGTCGCTAAATCACTACCTGATGATCGTGGTGAAGACCTTGTCCACTCCGATGTCGTCACGGCGGTCGTCGTTTGCTCGGTGTTGGTCGTACGGTGTTTCATCGTGATGTACATTGTCCGCGTCGTGCTGGTATACGATTTGAAGGTGTTGTTGTTGCTTTAGTAGTTGTAGCTTTGTAATGAGACAGAGATGAATCAAGATAATACACATACATATCATGCGTATACAATAAATCACGATATTTTACTCCATAAGTTATCCCACTATAGTGTTCGAGGGGGGACCTTGGAGTGTTTCAGGTGCTACCTCAGTGGTAGAAAACAGTTTATATATATATATATGGTTCGGAGTCGAGTCTTCAACCAATTACCTGTGGCGTCCCCAAAGGTTCTTTATTAGGTCCGTTCCTTTTTATTTCATACATCCATGATCTCAAAAACTCTTCTGAAATCTCATCATTTATTCTTTTCGCGGAAGACTCCAATTTATTTTGCTCTCACAGAAACCCAGAAACACTTCTAAACACTGTAAACACCGAATTAAATTGCGTTTTTAAATCGTTCCAAGCTAATAAATTGTCGCTTAATATAAATAAAACTTATTTCATGCTATTCAGTTTCTGTATCATCCTTACCAGGTCATATCAAAGTCAATAAGGTAAATATTAACCAGGTTGAATCCACCAAATTCTTAGGTGTCTATATAGACAGTAAACTTACATTGAAAGTTCACATCAATTGTTTATGTAAGCTGTTGTCACTCCGGTGTAATGAATAAGTTGAAACATTTTGTACCTCCTCATGTCATGCTTCTACTCTATTCTACCTTGATCTTGTCTTATCTTAATCATTGTATACTCGCATGGGGAATAGCTCTATAACCCTTATGGACAAAGTTAATGTTGTACAAAAACGGGCTGTTATAGTAATAAATAATTTTGGTTTTCTTGCCCATACAAATATGCTTTCCTATAGTTGTAATGTTCTTAAAATATCTGACTTGCACTTATATAATATTGGAATATTTATGTATGAACTATCGAAAGATAATTTACCAGATGCTTTCGTCCCTTTTTTCAACGAAATAATACTACACATTCTTATCCTACTAGACAGACAAACTATTTTCATCTTCCTCGAACTCGCACCGTTTTTTCTAACAATACATTTATTTTTACTGGAGCCAAATTCTGGAACAGCCTGAATAACGAACTAGTTGCAAGCCCCTCCATTAATTCATTTTAACGAAAGCTCATGTGTCTCCTTTTGAGTAAGTTTGTGTAAAAGTAATGTTGATGTCGCGCTGGATCGTACAGGTGGTTATACAGACTTTGTTTTTTGTTATTTTACAATGCCATTGATTTTATCAATTTGTTTTCTCTTCTTCTTCTTCTGCCTTTTCTTCTTCTACTTCTTTTTCGTCTTCCTCTTCTTCTTCTTCCTTTCCTTCTTCACCTCTCTCCTACTTGTCATTATTATATTATTTTCTTTACTCTCTATTCTATTTTTTTCTTTTCTTCTCAAATTCATTCTCCTTGTACGTCTCTATAATATATCATACTATACTACTTCGTTATCGCCTCCTATAATACCTTTTAAACTCAGACCTACTACTATTGTGTTACTCAGTACGGGAACCTATTCACATACGAGCTATCCTTTTTTTTTAGGCTCCCCACATTTTACTCTTTTTTTTTTACATTGCCTGTTATATCTACATATTTCGAAGTTTCGTACTTATTTTTCGTATATAATACCTGATTTGAAATCTTTAATTTCGTTTTTCTGGTGTGATATCTATTCTCATATAATATACGCCTGTATAAAAAAATAAAAAAATAAACTGTTTTTTTAATGTAAAATGTGGAAAAAATTAAACTTCAAACTTCAAACTTCAAACAGCATCAAAGATTATTATAAAATGATAGATAACAGGGATAACAAGAGGCCTAGATAACATGCGCCAATACATTTTTAAATTAAATACTCAAGGTGTATATCAAAAGACAAAATATATACACAAAAGTACTACTTGAGTAGGATATAACAGCATGATAGAGAAAGAAGAAGAAAAAAGACAATGAATTATAAACCAAATCAAACAGATAATGTAGAGGTGTCGTAGTCGAGTGGTCTAAATCCTTTAATGTAGACACTAATGTCGTGGATTCGAGACCCGGCGTGGCACTGCTGTCCTTTGGCGAGACAGTAATCTTAGTTTACTACTCTCTACCCAGCTCTTACTCCCCCCGCCCCTAGCTGAAGAAAATTTCAATTTTTAAACTCAATTTACGCGATTATTTTGGTATATACTTTTTGTTCACATTTTCATTATATTAGGCCAAGAGCATCAGGTCAAAATAGGCTTAAACCTGGAAATTTTTGGTAACAAGCTGATTTTTTCAGGATAGCTCCAGGAATATGTCTAGAATAACATACTAAAAGTACTCGTATATCCTCCTTGAGCATTTTCCGTAATCCAAGATGGCGTCCAAAATGGCCGCCATTTCCTGATTTTCTTATAACTTTGCAACTAGATAACCCAAATACAAAATTTAAATGTCTAAATATATGTTTTTTAGCATAAGGAACTCAATAAAATACTTGTTGATAAATTTTGAAACACACAAGTAGCTGTAAACCACTTTAGCCCTTCCCGAAATCCAAAATGGCGCCCAAAATTGCTGCCATTTCCTGAATTTCTTATAACTGTGCAACTAGATAACCCAAATTCCAAATTTAAATGTCTAAATATATGTTTTTCAGCTTAAGCAACTCAACCAAATACTTATCAATAAATTTTGAAACACACAAGTAGCAGTAAAACCACTTGAGCCCTTTCCGAAATCCAAAATGGCGTCCAAAATGGCCATTATTTCGAATTTATCTCACTGTATTAAAGGTGCGTTATGAATACAATCAAATGTCTATACTAGAAAAGCACTATTGTAATACATATCAGTACAAATAAACCTTTCATTAAATAATTAAATATTTCTTATACCTAACGTATACACACCCACCCACCCACCCACACACACATGCACACATATCGTCGCTGTTTTCACGAAGTGACGGTAGTGAAAAAAAAATGCATTCACTTTGCGTTACGATTTTCCTCACTACCGTCACTTCGTGAAAACAAGGACGATATGGCTGCTTCCATCAGACTGACAGTTTGCAAACCGTGAAGAGTACTCAACGTTAGATGGAACTGAAAATGGAGACACATTAGTACCAATTACTGTCGCAAAGGCAAAAGTCACAAGGTTTCAAACAGGAAATGCACCTCAATAGCACATGCCATGTCATCTCTGCTAGTAGACCAGGTCATTTCTGCTAGTAGACCAGGTCATTTCTGTCGCCAATATTGTTGGAATGGCTTCGTATAAACACCGGCAGTGCGGCTCACGTGAACAGATACATGTAGACATCTTGAGCTGAGCAACATGAGCTTTGTCCTTCATGGATTGGTTTCATGAAAGTGGCCATGCAGAGTGACCAGTACGAGAATTGAAACTCTGCCCATCATAAATTTAGACCCCTCCAATCCGAGTACCATCTACACGGCACTATACTTTGCACAGTCACAATGTGAAAAACATATAACTTAAGAATATGTGCAGTAATATTTAACCAGCCCCCGTACATCAAGGCAGCAGAGATTGTAGCTTCTTCTCAAGACCTAGGAAAAGTAATCGTCCGTTTTGGTGGATTTCACCTCCTCATGTCATATCTCGGCAGCATAATAGTCCACGTCATGGGCAGAAGTATGCTTGTAGAGCTATGAGAGACAGTGTACGCCAAAGGGTCTGTCATACATATGCAATCTGGTCATGCATTTCCCCTTCTCTTCGTGCTCACATTCTTACTCCAGCTGCCCTCATTGGCGTGTTGATGGGTAAACCTGGCGTCTTAGACAGCATAGATAAGGACAACTTAGCGAATCTGTATGGTGCACTCCTCAACCAGGACAAGAAGGTGACTGCCGTACCTGAGAAGACTGTGTCAAACAGTTAAAGTCAGATCATTTCACAACTCATTGAACGGGCAGCAGGACACAGTAGGACAGGGAAACTTTGGTTGCAGTAAATCCGACATTTATGTGTCTCTTCTGCAATGTTTCATTCCAGCTGAAAGGACAGGGGACTGGAAGCTCCATCTCAGCTGTGTGAGGGAAATGATACAACATTTCCATGCTGCAGGACATCTTCCCTAGTTCAAATATGCCAGGTTCTTTTTTATAACAGATGGAAGCTCTAGAGCAAACCATGCCAGGAAATGAATATTCACAATTCGCAGAAATGGGATACTTCACCATCCGCCGTGTGGATTCATTTTTTTGGGGAAACTTCTCTGATGAGACCATTCAAAAGTTCCTGATGCGGCAGTTGAAAACATCTAGATAAATGACTCGTGGACGTGGAATCACAGACAGTACATTGGCTATTAAAGTGGGTTCATGCACTTCCTCACTGTGTACCTACCTGTGATTAACTGGAACAGTTTACCGGAGTACACACTGGTACACTAGAGCAACATAAAGACATACAGCAAAGTACCAGGTTAAGAGACAATAAAGAAAGATGTATCTTTGTTGGATGGCTGCAGGCACATCAACATTTGCTTGATACGAAACGCATTGCCTGGTCTCCTTGTCAACTGGCATCGTCGCTGGCTTATCTGTTAATTGTGATTAACCTGTACAAATCGGCCTAGTAGCGGCATCCGAAACGAATGCATGGTAAGAAGTTTACAGAATTCAAGCTACGTACATCGTAAGGACAAGGTGAAGACCATTAGTGCCAAGAGTAAGAGAGTGAAAATCAGGGGACAAAGCACATAAGTCAACCCAACACTACTGTTCAACAGAATAACATGTGTCCTGAATAACAACACTGCGATGGAATCGGTCTTTGCTTAAGAACATATTCCCACGCACTTTCCCTTTCAAAGGTGGGGTGATGCGGAAGCCATCAAAGAGTTCTCTGGGTCTCCTGCTGAATTCGTTCTCTAAGCAATCCAACTTGCCAGAAATGGTCTCTTTGGCGATGGTGGTCGCCTACTGCACCCTTAAGCATTATGGAGCTCATTTTACGGTAGTGTTCGATGGACATGGAAGTGCAACTTCGACAAAGGTAGATGAGCAGAGACGAATAGCCCAAAGATGTACCTCTTTATTTAATGATGATATATTATATGCCAACAAGCACAACCCAAAACAGCTTTCCTTGCCAACAGCAACAATAAGATGAGACTTATACAAACTCTACGTGACAAAATACGTACCGGTATCAAGCAGACAGAAGCGGATGCCACTAACCTGATTGTGTCTACAGCACAAGCAGTAGCAGAGTCAGAACAGGTGCCCGTTGTTGTCGTTGGTAAGGACACAGATTTACTGGTCATGCTAGTTGCTCCGGCAACCACTTCCACAGATATGCACATGCTATGCCGCAGAATCCTGTCACGGTCTTCAACATTTATGAAATTCAGCATGCCATAGGGGACACTAGAAATTGCCTGATGTTTCTTTAAGCTGTGACAGGGTGTGATACGGTCTCTGCAATCTACCGTCAGGGCAGTCGTAAAACTTTCAATATGGTCTACTAGAAAATTGACTATGGCTTGCTTGATACATTCGCAGTGTAAGCACCCATGTCGAGGTAAAAAAAAAAAAGAGCCGGGAAAGCCTTTATGGGGCCAGCAGTTCTTGATGACTACCGTCACACTGCATACAATTAAACTGGCAATTGGTCGCAGTTCTCTGAGTTTATCCTTTCAGTTAAAAAGTCTACTTCCAACTAGTGCTGCAGCAAATCAACGTCCTTACCGCACCTCTTACATTCATTATGTATCAAAAGCTTTAGCGACCTTGGTACAAATGTGTCTACATTTTCAGTTCGATCTAATGTTGAGTACTCTTCACGGTTGCACACTGTCAGTCTGATATCGTTGAGGATGATGGAAGCAGCCATATGTGTATGTGTGTGTGTGTGTACTTTATGCATAGGAAGTATTTTTGAATTAAAATATTGTTGTACTGAAATGTATTTCAATGGTGCTTTTCTAGTCTAGACATTTGATTATATTCATTACGTATCTACTTACAATGAGATAAATTTGGAAATAATGGCCATTTTGGGTGCCATTTTGGATTTCGGGAAGGGCTCAAGTGGTTTTACTGCTACTTGTGTGTTTCAAAATTTGTTAATAACTATTTGGTTGAGTTCCTTATGCTGAAAAAAATATATTTAGACATTTAAATTTGGTATTTGAGTTATCTAGTTGCAAAGTTAGAAGAAATACAGGAAATGGCGGCAATTTTGGGCGCCATTTTGGATTTCGAAAAGGGCTAAAATTGGTTTATAGCTACTTGTGTGTTTAAGAATTTATCAACATGTATTTTATTGAGTTCCTTATGCTAAAAAACATATATTTAGACATTTAAATTTTGTATTTGGGTTATCTAGTTGCAAAGCTATAAGAAATTCAGGACATGGCGGCCATTTTGGACGCCATCTTGGATTGCGGAAAACGCTCAAGGAGGATTTATGAGGATTTTTAGTATGTTAATCTAGACATATTCCTGGACCTATCCTGAAAAAATCAGATTGTTACCAAAAATTTCCATGTTAAAACTAATGCTCTTGGCCTATATTGGCTTTATTATTTCTCTACAGTTGAACAAAAAAAACTTGTTTAAAATTTACCGACTGCCCTAAATCCCTGACCATTTCAGAAAACTATGACTGAATCGTGGCTGGAGTTGGAGTTTTCAAAATTGATATTATTTGACCGGTCCATTAAGCTGAATTTGTAACGGTAACTGCGCGGTACACCGCGGTGTTTTTTTGCGTGCCGTTTTATTATTATCTATTATTTTTTCCCGCAACTCCCTCCAAAGTCATCGCATTTCTAGTTAAAATGTATTAAACTTCATTGCGTCACCACACTGCAGTCACGCCGCAATCGTTGAGCAGTACGTGCGGTGCGACAACTCACCGCATTGCAATGCTTATATGAACGCACCTTTACTTTTGCACAACTTCCGGTAAACTTAGCTGTTTATCATGGCATTGACGTACTCAGGGGGTTGGGGGGGGGGGGGAGTTCCAATGAAAAGCAAAACTTGGAAAAATTAGGAAGAAAACGGAGAGATTCGAGAAGAAAAGTTAAAAATCTGGTAAAATAGGGAATCGAATCGGGAATAAAAATGAACTCCTCGAAGTCCGTGGCTTGCCCAGGCTGCAGTAAAAAATACTCTAACCCATCTATTAAAAAAAAAAGAAATTTATTTTCCCCTTTTCTCTTTTTGTTAAGTCGCCAAAGGGGAAGGGGGTATGGGCCGACTGTGCCCCCGCCTGAATCCGCGCCTCTGTTGAAAGCTTGACACCGAAAAAAACGTTTTGTTAAACATAATTATCTTAATCTTTAACAAAAATTATACAATTTTTTTTTAACTTAAAATATAATTTTATTAAAAATTGTATGAATGGGTTTGTTCGGCCAGATTTCAATATATATATATATATATATATATATATACAAATGAGAGATAGACTTTCTAATTGTAATCGAAATTTGCTCAAACTTGACCTCTTCCTCTCTTTTTTCTGCTTTTCAGGGTGGACTTCCCCTTTTAGGTTTTAACGTCCCCAAGACCTTTTGCGAACATCTTGAGCGCACTATGGCCCGTATTTTCCGAACATTTGAACACTTAAAACCGACGACTAGTTTATGTTTTTGTTCAAAATAATAATCAGGTATTCTGCGCACCTCCCCTTTGTTAAACGTGATTTTAGGACCAGGGTCGGGTTTAACTTAATTAGAAAAAGTGCGGTCCAATGATTATTTGGGTCTAGATTCCCGTATTTTTAAGTTTTTTTTTTGTAATTTGCTGCGAGAAGCGTAGCAGAGCATCTTGATTTCGTCAGAATCTATCTTTTTGTACTTGTTCCCTTCCTATTCAAATAAAAAGGGCAATGAAGTGGGTGGGGGGAGGTGTACACGCTACTTTTTCCTTCAACATTGGTATATACCCTTACTACATTATCAAGGATGACTTTACAAAAATTCTTTTTACTTGGTCCGAGATATTGCTTCACCAATCACCACCATGCTTTGCAGTTTGGTGTGATAGTCTGCACACACAGACTCCGATTTGACACGTTACCACAAATCCGGAAGCATTGAGCAGAGTCTATATCTGCCAGTCTCTGGCTGCATCAAATCAGATAGGTAGAGCCTTTGCAGTACGCCCTCAGCTTTGTCTAACTGGACAGACGCTGTTACGCACAGCGACTGATACGTACTGTGTATTTTTAGTATAAATATTATTTTTTTGATCGGGGATCGTGGTTTGCAGCTCTTTCCTGTTTAGTCGTGCGTTTCCTGCACGTTCTTGAAAATTATTGTAGTCATTATCATACACATTGGCCTAATTATGCAGTCAATTTCTACAACATAGTAGGCCTATAGAATACATGTATCAGGCAGGTTTTTATTAGGTGGGGATTTTCTTTGCAGATTTATACTCATCACTACATACTTGGTGGTGAAGTTGACACGACCCACATGTTATCCACGGCTACGCGACCGGAGGAAGGGCTCCATGTTGCAGTGAAGGTTACCTTGGAAGGACAGGAGTAAATTCATGAAACATTGAATTTGAGTAAAGGAAAATTATTCATTACAATCTACGGGAGAGAGCAAAATGACACCAAATTAACTTCGAATTAATGTTTAATAGAACATATATGATTGGTCAAAAATGATAGCTGAAATAAAATCAAGTTAGCCTATTACTTTTTTTTAAAATGTTTAATGATAGTGCACAAAACAACATAAATGACTTGATTAATTTGATCTATTAAAAATTGAACATTATGTTTAAGAAGTAACACTTTCTCTTGAGCGAGGGAATAACATAAGAAATCATTTCTAGTATGTAGACTGAATTTTTTTCTTCCCCTTCTTAGTATTATGGTTACTTCGTTTCACTGGTTTTGAATAATTTGACAAAAATCAAATACTGGGGAAATGATCTTTGAACCTGTTTGTGTGATCAGTTAGTGAAGAAGAATAAGTCAAACATATGTATTTATTTTTTATTTGTTTATTTACCTTAAATATTACAACTTGATTCCGTGTCAGCCGCACACTTCGATTGTATCGACTGTTATTAGTTTCCTAAAGCGGCATCCAAAATATGATTTACTTTCCAATATACTAAAAAAAAAATTTGTATAAGTTGAATAGTGTCTTGCCTATAATGTCCAGCAATTTTTCTACCTTACTTTTTCAAGTTTACATGTAAAGATTTTATAAATAGTTTATCATCATCATCATGATCATCGCAATTATTACCATAATTGTCATTATTTGTATTATTATTATTATTATTATTATTATTATTATTATTATTATTACCACCATCATTATTACTAATGTTATTGTTATTATTTGTATTATTGTAATTATTGTAATTATTATTATTAATATTGTTATGAGCATCATCATTATTATCATTATTATCAATTTACGCCTACCCAAGGTTCACGTCCATTACAGTAGATTATGATGCCTTCCACAAATTTCCAGTTGCCATCAGACTGTAGGATGACATCACTGTTTATCAAACCACAGACAGAAATCGTCAGGATGCTCTCCCCAGGATCAAAAAACTTGTAGTGGAAGGAGAGTAGTCCAGATTTTTGCGGTAGATTCAGATTTGGTAGTTGGAATATTGCTGAGATCTTCGTGTTTACTCCTCGATCTTTCGTAAGTAGGAACCCATCTATATAAAGAAAGCAAGGAGAGATAATCTGAGATATTTAGAGGTGATTGATTTAACTAGACAGAAATCTTATTTAACCTATTTAGTTTTAATTTGAGCTCAGTTTGTATTTCTTATTTCGAGAACGCACGCACACTCACAAACGCCTGCCCCCACACACAATATATACTCACACACTCACAAAATCATACACAAAGATCATTTAAAAACTTTTTCATTTTAAGTTTTACCTTAAGATTTTTTTGAGGCCGCCATCCTATTCAAGCATCGCTTATGATTGCGGTCTCCTGCACCTTTTCAACAGATAGCTTGGATAATATTTTAAATGTATTATAATATGTTATAGAAATATTAAGTTTCGTTATTATAATATGTACATATGTGAAGGAAAAAAAATTGACATGAATTTATTATTGTTTGTATGTTTTTGTATTATACCTCACGTTTATATGTTCTTTGTTTTTCAGTTATTATATTTGGAAAATTGCAGAAATGAAATCAAAATAAATTCAAAAACTTCATAGCATACACAAATAAATTGAAGGAGCACCATAATTATGTAAATTAATTATGTAAATATAAAAGTTGATGACAATACATCATAATAAGAAAGAGAAGGGAAACATCAGTACAGGATGAAATATGTATTAAGGACAAATTAATTTAATTTTATCTAGCGAAGGGCATAGCTTCTATGGGTAGATAAATTCCTTTAGGTGAAAAAAAAATCAGGGGGCAGTTTTTAGAAATCGCCATAGATCTAACTTTTTGGACTTTCCATTGAAACCATCTTAGGGCAATTATTATTATACGTCATTTTTAAGGATATAAACATATTTATGTGTGTTTGCGTGTGTGTGTGTGTGTGTGTGCGCGCGCGTGTGTGTGTGTGTGTGTGTAAGAAAGGTGTATGATACCTGTTTTTCTCACAGAGAAAGAAGGAGCGAGGGGTTGGGCGGGAGAGAGAGAGAGAGAAAGAGAAGGGATATGTATATATATACACTGTTGGTTATTAAGGTGGAATAATTATTTTTATCCCAGTTTATGGAATGATTTCGACAATGATTTATTCCTAATAGATCTAGATAATAGTATAAATTCTCAGACTGTATTGAATAATAATGTGTGAGTGTTTGTTTTGCGTGACTGCTAAAGTATGCATGTGTGTGCTACTATGCTAATCAACTAGGGGACCTATGTCCTTAAGTATGTGTACATGGTATCCGTCATGATAGTCTGTGACGTAACAAAAGATGGACAAAGAGCGTGTGGAGTTTCCTTGGGAACGCGATAGGACGGAATGCACCATTATAATTCTTGTGGGGAGGGGGTCAACTGGGTCTATCTAATGCTGATACACCCACTGACATCTTAAAATACCGGCTACCAAACCGCATGTCTGCCAAAGCATTCTTAACAATAGGTTCTACTTGATTTACTTATAGCCCAAGCAATCTTTACCTGTACCTGCCATATTCGGCCTATTGTCTCCATTGGTTTGTAATTGTACGAATAAAATATTATTAAAAGCAGTCTCGAACCTCGATTTATGTTATATCTCAAATTAAGTTTGAAATACAGTACTTGAGAACGTTGTTATTCTCAAAACCAAAGTACAGGCAGGAAAGGTGCGAGTGTTGATGGCTCGCAACTAATATTGTGACAAATGCTGCATAGAGGCAACGATTTCCCTTCCTATTTGTTATGCCCCCTCCCCCGAAGACCCTTTTGACCATCCATAAAACATGAATTGACATTAATAAGTTAGTTCAAGTCAATTTCATTCAATAAAAGGTTAAAGTAAACATACATAAACATAGATATCGGGAGATCCTTCACGGCTGATAATATGTCAGCTCTGTCGAAATGACAAAAGGCAAAATTACAACAACGGAAAAGAACATGAAGAAGGAAAGAAAAGAAAAACACTCACCAGCATATGAACAGCGTAACTGTGCAGTTATCACTAGTGTCAGTACATACTGAATACGATACATAACATCATAACATAACATCATGGCAGTTTTGCTGTTGATTTGAAATTATCTCACAAAACTTTGTCTGAATACAAAATACTCGAACAAGGAAGAACTATAGTCACGAACAAAGCCACTTGGTTCTACTTGAACGAAAAGAGTAAAATAAAAATCGTTTTTAGTGCGGTAGCTGAGCGAATTTTGTGACTAGCTTCCTCAATCGTGAATGCTAAAATTTGCTATCAATATGACGAGTCTAATCGAAACCATAATTAGGAATAATAAACAATGATAATAGTTTCATTTTGTATAGCGCTATCCGCTACGTTTCAATTTCATTGTGTTTTTAATCACCCTGTCGTAAGATTCAATTGCTTCTTTCCGCACAGGGGTCCATCTTCATAAGGAATGCCAAAAGGAAGCTCCCAGAAATAGAAATTCTACTTACCCAAGACAGAGACCTACCAACCCGGACCTAACCCTTACCACATATAAAATCGACCCTTGCCCTCCACGAATTCATACTGCAAATACATGCCCTACTCTCATCGATAGTCCTGGAGCAAGCACTCATATACAATACAATAGGGACTGTTAGATTTGCACGTCGACATAGTGGACTGCTACGTGTGACGTCCTTTTAAGGCACAGGACGTCACACGTAGCAGTCAGCCGACGTGCAAATCTGAAAATCCCTAATATGGTATTCATTTATTTCATTCTTCATAAAAAAATAACGACAACCTTTCTCATCACCTATATCTGCAGGAACCGACTGATCATTTCTAACTCCAACGCACAGTGGGCCAGGAAGGAACCAAAGTGCGCCAAAACTAAGTTTGGGTGATTTATTTTTTAATTTTTTTTTCTTGCCCAGTTGAAAGGTAATACATACAGGAATACCTCAGTGAAATATTTAATTCCGGTATGCACAGTAAGGGTATAAATTTACTACTTCAAACAGCAAAATCCTACATAATAATAATTACAGTGCTTATATAGCGCCTAACACTTACTTTGTCAGAAGTCTCTAAGCGCTCTACAATAATGCAGCATAATTACCCTGGCTTAAGCAGTGCAGCTGTTACGCGCGCTGCGTTTCAAGGAATAAATTCCTACCAGGTACCCATTTACTTCACCTGGGTGGAGTGTGGCAAATGTAGATCAATGTCTTGCCAAAGGACATTAGTGCAGCGACGGGACTCGAACCGCGGACCTTGTGATCGACAGTCCGGCGACGTATCCACTCGACCATGTGAACATATTCACAGTTTTAGTGCAAAAGTGACTTATTTTATAAATCTTTCAATTCAACATGAAGTTTTTAAGTTATTGATATCAAATTACACTCACATATTCCTGATAGTTCATTTCGTTGAATGAATGGGTTAAAAAAATAATATAAAAACAATCTTCATGATATACTATAGGGTAATTCACTGAAAAATGGACTAATTATCCATGTTTTTTTAAAAATCCAGAAGAAATGTTTAGATCTCCGCTGTGTACCGCTTAAATTTTAATACCACCATTTTTTCTGATGTCTAAGCTTCAAGTTGATACCAAATTTGGCTGCCCGATCTTGCCCGTTGTTATGTTAGAGCCGATTTCCCTTGTCACATTGCCCCGAAAAATGTGGGTTTTTTTGTCCGCGGCTGAATCATTAAGGAATCGTGGTCATAAAACACGGCGCGAGAGGCGCGTGACACTTGTTCTGACACCGCGGACCAAAAATAAACACATTTTTGGGGGCAATGTTGCAAGGAAATCGGTTCTTACATAACAACGGGCAAGATCGGGCAGCCAAATTTGGTATCAACTTGAATAATTTTTACCCATCTACCCAGGGCCGTGAGCCAGAGTTTGATGTTTGGGGGGGGGGGGGGGGCACGTGCCCCCCCCCCCCCAAATTTTCCAAGATCGGTTGAACTTTTTGTAGACCCCTTCCCAGGACGCCGATCAATTACATGTATGTGCCCACCCCCCCCCCCCAAACATCAAACTCTGGCTCACGGCCCTGGGTAGATGTAGATAATACTTTGATCTTTTTGCTATTGCTTAGCCTGCTTTTTTAGGTTTAGGACACACTGTTACTGTCCTCTTAACCTGGTATTAGTATTTAATCTATGCAACATTTATCAATCCCTCATTGACCTGGATATTTCGTATTCGGTACCAGATCAATGTATTTTTACATTGACAAAAGAAATGCTGGTATGATACAGAGATAGAGAATAATTACAGTTTTCTTTTCGACATTGGCTTTTAAGTCATCTTAATATAAATGGTGCTCGAACGGGCGTCGATTTCAAATATAAATGTCAAACATACTCAATCACTCTATTTATTAATAAATGATATTAATATTAGAATCCGGCACAAACACAAAAATTAAATGTTATCAACCTGCGATATAAAAACGAAATTTAGATCGTTCTTGTCCTGCATTGATTTTAGAGATATCAGAATTTATGAAAAGGGCACAAGCTGTCATTTTAACCTAGAAAAGGACTGTAACAACTGGTTTTTGTTTTGTCCTTGAATCTTAAACATGATTTAAGATAATGACAATTGTTGTCATTTGAAACTGCTAAAAGCATTATTCTGCTTGACTATCTTTATCATCATAAGTAGTAGTTTTAAATTATTTTATCACAAAAGTTACTGGTTTGCATTTGAGATATCAAAATCAAATTCATAATTTTTGGAACCAACATGATATTCACTCTCAGCTGCTCGAAATCGTGTTAATGAGTCTTTTAATGGTTGCAATTATTTTACATAGAAAATGATGGAAAAAGGAAAACTTCGTGGTAATTTTATTCCGTAATTAAAGAACATAGTGGAATGATTTTAAAGGCTTACTGGACTACTTGTAGCTACTTGCTCCCTCTATATATATAAAACAATGCCTAATCGGTGCCCATTGGTCCCCCATGATCCTCTTTTTCTTATATTAATTGAGAGTTGAGTTGATGAGATAGCCACCTGTCAGTGACCGTCCTGGGTGGTATAATCCCTCCTAGCCAAACTAGTACAGACGGCCTTTAAACTAGTATGTTTGACAACGTACATTCGGAATACTTTGATATCAGTTTTAATATGCAATAATTCGAGAATGGCTGAGCGACAGAAAACAAACTTGCTATTGTTGTACATGAAGATTTTTTTTGGGCAATAAGTCATTTTATCATGTGACATATAAATGAAGAAAACGAAGGAGGTGCAATATATCTCTACGTTTTACATGTTACATCCAGATATTGCGTGCATGAGTTTTGAGCGAATACAAATTCTAGTTTCAATCTTGCGACAGTCATTCGAATTGCCGCCACGCCTCTACTGTGCCTCATTCAGTCAGAAACAACCTCTGAAAAACAGTTAAAAACGCCGAAAACGGCGTATACCGCACGTAGTACCGCACGATGAATATAGAGCCATCAACGTTGAATGTGAGGCAATGTGAAGAAAAGACCCAGCAAAGTCAACCTGCATTTACTATAATTTTTCAATCAAAAATTATGTAATGGGTCAATTATCTTCGAACTCCTGAAAGGTTACGTCCTATAATATACCTTTTTAAAGGAGAAAATGTTTTAATGAAACATATCCACAAAATATATTTCTTTTTAAATAATGCCTCAATCACACCTTTGCGTATTTGGCTTGCGTATTGCTGCGTATTTATGGCAAGCCGTTTTAACATTTGTTCCTTGTTCTTGATATCAAGAAATGATTTTCTGTTGTACAGCAATGCTAATTCTTGATCTCAAGAATTCGATTTCTTGATATCAAGAGTTCAATTTTTGATACAGTATCAAGAAATAGGATTACATTTTAAACAGCTTGCTATAAATACGCAGCAATACGCAAGCCAAATAGGCAAAGGTGTGACTGAGGGATAATGGCCTACACCAAGAACAGGACAATGATGCGAGGATTTTCCTCATGCCTCTTATACAAAAAGCCTCGCATTGAACGACGAGGACTCTGCAAAGATGCTTTCTTTTTGGCGTATTTACCTGTGCTCGTTTTTTCCGACGTTGAGTCTGAGGGTCATAACACAAGTCGTCATGAAGCTGGCGTAGGATTGCGTCAGTAACCATGGTGACTAGTGCGTTCTGTGCCGTGCCATGTGAGAGTTGTCAGAACAGTAAAGATCACGGTCACCGAATTAATTCGGGTACCCTTTTTATCGCGACAAAATAAAACGACCCGTATAACTATATCACAACAAAAGAAAGTAGCCTATTTCTCTTTCTATAATGGTACGTGGCTTTTGTGGCGGTGTGAGAACACTTCCAAACAATTTTTGCAAATGAGATTAATCTAAAGATTGAAAAATAAATCATTATAAAAAGCTCACAAACAAATACAAACAGTGAAGAAATCAATGATTTTATGTGATCAGTTGTCATCCAGGATTATGTAAGCACCATCCTCGATATCATTACAAGCTTTTACTGAGTCTGCAGATTGGTACACGTGAGAGTCAGTGTTTTCTATAGACCCTCCTCGTTCCTCCTGCTTAAGGGGTTTAGGTATGCGCGTAGAGTAGTATCCTTCACTGCCGGGGATTTCCGAGGATCCAATACCATCCTGTGATCGGAGTATATGCGAAGAGTAGTTCACATTAGAGCCAGCAGTTGTTCGGCCTTGTGGGTCACGGTCCATGCCAATGTACCCATCGTCATCGGTACTTCTGGCCGAAACTGGACCTTGGACCAGGCCTACATCTGGCATGTCTGGGTAGTTGTAGTCCGAAGAGCTGTCCTTCAAAGGAACGCCCCGGAATGGGACGAGGTACTCATGGGATACTTCAGGATCTGCCGTGGTTGCTGAATTAACTTTCTTGTCAGGATCTTCGTAGAGAACTTCTCCTACCGAGGTCTCAAGAGGGCTCTTCACTGAAGCATTGGTCCCTGAAGCGCAATGCATTATATGTGATATAGGCATAGCGTTTAGCGACCGAGATGTTGCGCCATGGGCACTACTATCCCGAAGGGCCCTGTCTCGGTGTTGTTCATTAGCTTTCTCCGTCACTATGACAGGTGATTCTCCAGCGTGCTTCAGGTGGTGATATGTCAGTATACCTACAACAATGATGATCAGGAAAATGACGACCGGGATAGAGATTGTAATGGAAATGTGAACCGATGGACCCACGGCTTCTACGGTAGAAAGGCCTAGATAAATAAATAAATTGGTAAATACATAAATTAATCAATTTATATAGCCGTTTGATTTAAACAGGGTAACACTCTCAGTATCAAAACTGTTTTCCTGAAAGGCCCTTTACAAATTATAGGTTAAAAATACAGATAAAACAAAGTTTAATTCAATCATACCATAACATGGATTATTTTGTGTTTGTTTCTTGTTTTGATACAGCATGATATAAACACAAAAAATATTTCATGTGAAAAAGTAACGGCAAAATAGTGATGATATTGTTATGATAATACTGATCATTATTATTTTTTAAATATCAAAACTACTACTACTACTACCAATAATAATAATAATAATAACAATAATAATAACATAATATCAATAACAATATCAATGATAATATCGATGATAAATAACTATAATACAAATATGCCTCAGTTTTGCCGCGACATGTCTGAACTAGCCTTATTAGAAAATGTTAGAAGTTCTACGAGACCGAAATTGTCTATCTAGTGTATGGGATGTCTGTTTTGGGGCTGTTGGCTTGCCATGTCGATCATACAACTTTGATTGAATATATTAATACTACTTTTGATTTATCTACGGTGATGTTACTGATGAAGAACATAAAACCAAATAAAATACCACACCTTTACCTATTAAAAAAGTCATAACCATTTTAAAGTGGTGAATGTATATTCATGCACAATCCAATGTACGATTGGCATGCATCATTATAGTGGTTACCCGCTACCTAATCGGATTGGGGATTAAGACCAAGGGTTCAGTGAAAGTAATATCCACCAATGCAGTCGTTGATGAATCACTACCTGTTGATCGTGGTGAAGACCTTGTCCACTCCGGTGTCGTCACGCTGGTCGTCGTGTGCTCCGTGGTGTTCGTACGGTGCTCCGTCGTGGTGTTCAAAGTGGTTGTTGTTGTTGCTCCAGTAGTTGTAGCTTTGTAATGAGACAGGGATGATTCAAGAAAATACAAATATGTATCAAGCGTTTAGTGATTCAACAGCATCAGAGATTATTATAAAGATGATAGATAACAATAGGTCTAGATAAAATTTGAAAGGCACCAAAACCTTTTTAAAAAATCAGATGCTCAAGGTGTGCTAGTGCAAAGGATAACAAATATACACAAAAGTATTATTTGAGTATGATACAACATCATACAAAGAGAAAGAAAAAGGAAAGGTACAATCAATTATAAGGTGTCAGAGTCGAGTTTTTTAAACCCTTCAATGTATATACTGAGGTTTTGAGATTGAGACCCGGTGCGGCACTAGTGTCCTTTGGCGAGACAGTAATCTTCATTTGCCACTCTCCACCCAGCTGTAAAATGGGTAGACTTACCGGTAGAAAGGAATTCCTTGAATGCTGTAAGGACCAAAATCGGTAGCCTAGCTATAACTAGGGCTGGTATAATACTAGAACGCCTTGAGCATCGTGCGTGGTGGATATGTGAGCCCTTAAAGGTAAACTTGAGTTCTGGTAGATATAGAAAATATATTCTCACAGATTCTAACAGATTCCAACTTAGCTTTAAAATATCCAATATATATATCAATATCTTTTTTATTACTATTGTTGTTTTTACCAGTGTTGTTGTTGTTATTATTATTATCATTATTATTACTATTATTACTATTATTATTATTATTAGCAATGTAATTATCATCTTCATCATTGTTTTTGTTGTTTTTGCGACAATGAATTAAAGCGAAAAGTAGAATCGAGAGCATAGGTATGATGAATTATAATACTATAGAAATACATTAAACGTTCAGCGTATTTTTTATTTTAACATTATTCTTTGAGCGAGGATCCTGGTGTGCAGCTCTTTCCTGTTCAGTTTAATTTCTTGTAAATAATATTGTAGTCATTATCATACATACATGTATTGTTGATATTTATAGAAATTGAATTATGTTATAAAAAGAATAGTTGTTGTTGTTGCTATCTATAGAGACCCTCGTTTATGCATTAAAGGGATCCGGTAACTTTGCCTCAGATTCTGAAACAAAATCCTGGATTTAGCTCATGCTGCAGTGATAATTGTAAACCTTAAGGTCAGTCAGGAACCCCATGACTTTTACAAGCCGATCGCCTGTCTGATTATCAAGATATTTATCATTGGAAATCGAAACCAAATTTTGCGTTTTCCTAACGGTTTTCATAACAGTACAGTCTTTTAGGGGAAACGAGTATGGTATTACACCGGTCACTCCAAGATTTTAAAATTTTTGAGGCACTTCTTGATCATTTTGAAGCGCAATTGTTTTAGGGCTTCAATATTACACCATATCACAGACACTGATAACACGTACTGCCGGCACCTCAGATTTAACATCGTTAAACGACGCCTTTTATAATTTCAATGATAGTATTGATGAATGTCTTGACAAATTATCTTGCGAAAATAAGAATAATTATATTAACAGTGATTTCAACATAAATTATCTCAACGTTAGTTCCAATAATTGTATTAATAATTTGGTGGACATTTTATACCATAACTCATTTCGTTAATAATAATAATAATAATAATCTTTTAAAGTCCTCTCCAAATTTTATTAAACCGAAAATGGAAATTCTTTTTGCCCAATTGATCGTGAGCCCGGCAGCCACTGAGCAGCGCCAGATCAACGTTGCTCTATCCCTTATTGTTGAACGCCTAACAGGTAGCAGCAACTCTTTTGGTCTTTTGGTATGACGCGGCTGGGGTTCGAACCCAGGAACTCCCGGTTGTGAGGCGGACGCTGTACTGACTGAGCCAACACACCGGTAATAGACAAGCCCTCACGAATTACCACAAAATCTGCAACTCGAGAATATCCTAACTTATGTACACGCTTCTCCAATTTAGTCTGGGATATTCTACAGTGATATTACAAATCATCTGCCCATATTTCAAATAACTAACTTATACTGTGAACAATCAACCCCACAAATACCCTCTCCTTATCATACATAAAACCAATTTATCATCTATTAATTCTATAAAGAATGATCTATCCAGTATTTTGTGGGATGAAGTCTTAGCGTGTGAGGATTTTTCGAACCACTATAATAAGCCTTCTACGTATATTTATAGTTCTGTGGTCACGGGCCACTGGCTTCATCGACACGTAGTTCCATTATGTGAATGAGTAAATTACGACAAAAATATACTACTAATCAAAACAAGTTTAATACCAGAAGAAAGCTAACGAATAGTATGTTCATTAGCCGCTCACCCCAAAGCCGCCAGACCACAATGGAACGAGTGAGGGCTTGCGAGAGCGGCCGAAGTGCAATTTGAAACTCGTTATTTTGCCTTTCTCCAATGCAAAAAGAGACAACATTGTGCTGGATTACTATGTTTTTTCCGAAAAATGTACACAGAAAGTGCATATTATTTATATATTATTATACTTTTGAAAGGTTACTTAAGTGACTCCCGGGCACCCCAATGCCGGAAAGAAACGCACTTTTTTTGAAAACTTTTCTTTTTCATGCAAAAATGCTCATTTGATGTATGCACGCAAGTCAGATTTAGCGGATGATACAACGTTTCCAAATGAGTGAGGGTCCGGTGTGGAGTCCCCCTGGGCACAACACTGGGCCCGCTCATTTTTTGTCCTCTTAGCAGACGACACTAACTTAGTTGCTTCTCATAATGATTTTGATATTCTTGTAAATAAGACAGATGAGGAATTAATTAAGATTATAAATTGGTTTCATGCTAATGAATGGGTGATAAATTATGAAAAACTAATGTTATTTTTTTGTTGTAAAGAACATATAAAACATACAAATCATGATATTTCCAAGATCTCAAAAACTGTAGGAATTCTTAGTAAACTTCGTGATTTTTTGCCACAAAAGGAAATCTATATGCTTTAGAATTGTCTAGCCTTGCCTTATCTTCTATATTGAAATATTTTTTGGGGCGAATGTTGGAACAACGACATTGGAACCGTTACACAAATTACAAAAGAAAATTTTGAGAATATGCACAAATTCTTCCTTAAAATCACATTCGCGACCATTATTCTTCCGTTTAAAAACCCTAAATATATATGATATACATATATTTCAAATACCATTAGTAATGTTTCGTACAATTCATGATATAACTCCATGCGATGTGTCCCAAATGTCTGCCATACATAGAACGGTCCATTATCACAATACTCGCTCAATTATTAAAGGTCACAGATTTTACTTTATTCATTTAGACACAGTGGTCCACGCGTGGAATAACCTTTCAGAGGAAGTAAAGAGTTCAACAAATATATCTTCATTCAAAGCAAAGTAGCAAAGCAAAGCAGGGTATATATTGATGATTATATTAAAATTATTATTGTTTTCATTAGATGTACAATTACCATTACCACCCCATCCTCCCTGTATTATTGCTGGTGTTTGTTGGTGTAGCGTGTTGGATTACCTAGTTATTCTGTATAATTTTGTATTTTGTTATTGATATTGTTTATACCATGTATTTTCCTCTTTACCGGGACCTACTATGTACAAGTTTGTATAAACCTTTTTGTAGTTTCCGTTTTTTTTCTCTTACTGTGTATATTTGCCATTTTTGTATGTTTTATAATATTGTGTTTATGCTTGAGAAGAATGAATAAATTGAACTGAACTGAACTGAACTGAACTGGACGTTGGCTTAATAATTATGCAGTCAATTTCTACAACATAGTAGGCCTATAAGATACATGTATCAAGCAAGATTCATCCTCATCAGTCATAACTACATACTTGGTGGTGAAGCTGACACGACCCGGATGTTATCCACGGCTACACGACCAGAGGACAGGCTCCATACTGCAGTGAAGGTTACCTACGAAGGAGGGGAATATCATTTATGAAACGTGAGTTTTAGCAAATGAAATATTCCCCTAAAATCTACGGGAGAGGTAAAAATGACACCAAATTAACTTCGATTTATTTTTAATTAGCAAACACACAAATGACTTGATATATTGGATCTAAACTGAACAATATGGCTAGGAATTTGATAATAATAATAATAGTTAGTTCATATATATAGCGCTTTTCAGGACCGAAGGCCCTCTCAAAGCGCTTTACATATATATATATTATATATATATTTACCCCGGTCATCGGATTCAGGCTTACCCGCACACAATGTATGCACATTCTCCACACCCTGCCACGCGTCATTTTTACAAGCGCACACTTGCTAATCTAAGCACATTAGCTTTCGCATCCTACCGGATACCCATTTAACACCTGCGCGGAGAGTGGCAAATGTGGTGTCAAAGGACATTAGTGCCGCGGTGGGACTTGAACCGCGGACCTTGTGATCCACATGAAAAGTCATATAGTGACATATCCACGACACCTCTACACTATAAGAAATCATTTCTAGTGTGTATTTTTTGTTTGTTTCTTCCCCTTCTTAGTATATGGTTTCTTCGTTTCACTGGTTTTGCATAATTTGACAAAAATCAAATACTGGGGAAATGATCTTTGAACTATTAATGACACCGCGCACGAAGGAAGTTCCCTGTTTGTGTAAACAGTAAGTGAAGAAGAATAAGTCCTACACCTGTATTTTTTGTTTACCTTTAATATTACAGCTTAATTCCGTGTCATGAGACACGGAAGTACATCCCAGACCACACTCTTCGATTGTATCGACTGATTTCGTTTTCTAAAGCGGCATACGAAAATATGATTTTCCTTCTAATATACTGAAAAAAGATTTTGTATTAGGTGAATATTGTCTTGCCTATGTCCAGCAATGGTTCTACCTTATTTTTCCAACTTTCCATATATAGATTTTTTAAATACTTCGTTTGCGAGGAAAAATCATCACCAGCATTATTATTATTTTGATTATCATTATTATTATGATCATTATTATCGTTTTTATTATTACCATCATTATCGTCACCATTATTACCATAATTGTCATTATTTGTTTCATTAACACTATCATTATTGCTATTATTATTGTTATTTCTATTATTATTGTTGTTATTATTATCATTGTCATCATTATTATATGTCATCGTTATCATTTTAAATTCACACATACCGTAGGTTCATATCCATTGCAGTAGATTCTGATGTTTTCCACCAACTCCCAGCTGCCATTAGACTGCAGGTTGACAGCATCTATTGTCAAACCACAGACAGAAATCGTCAGGATGCTCTCACCAGGATTAAAGAACTTGTAGTCAAAGGAGAGGAGTCCAGAGTTGTGTTGTAGATTGAGATTTGGTAGGTAGAATATTGCTGAGATCTGCTCGTTTACTCTTTGTCCCAGTAGGAACCCATCTATATAAAGAAAGCAAGGAGAGATAATCTGATATATTTAGAGGTGATTGCGTATTCGTTCTGTCATTACACAGGTAATTGTCCCCGGGGAAGGTACACAATTTGTGACTTCTTTTTAAGCACAAGCTATATATAAACAGACCTTGGACATAGGTAGAGTTCGGGTTTAATAGACATGGACATGATGGAAACAAAATACAATGATGAATAAATAAAAAGATGTTAAATGAAAAGAAAGAAAGAACTCCTACTCAATCAAGATTGATCAAAACAAACCATTACAAAAATAACCCCTTAGGCATTTATAATGAAACATATGAAGATATGAATAAAGAGATGTTTCAACAAAAATAAAGAATGTCGAAAGAAAGAGAAAACATAAAATGCAATATAAATATATCAGACAAATAAGAAGATTGTATAATGTGAAATCATGTCAGAAAAGATCATAGAGAAAAAGAATAAATAAATGAACATGAAATACTGAATATCCGAATGAACATCGAGCCTCATACTCAGGGGCGGCGATTTCTTTTTCTGACCGGGAGGACGAAATACGAGGGTCGAGGGAGCAGTGGCGTAATGAGCAAAAATGTTTGGGTGGCAGAAAAAAATCCGCATCACCACCACTCTTACATGTTACATGCAGGCTCCGCGGAACCTTTTCTTCAAAGTGGGGAGGGGGGGCTGAAGTATTTACGATCAGGTAGAGTAGAACAAAGCGAGAAAAACAAGTGGAGCGTAAGTTGACGTGAGGGTTCAGTGGCAAAGCCCCGGTCGGGGTCTAGGGGCGGAACTCCGTGAAGCTCAGGGGTTTTAGGCATTTAATTACGGTCAAATGAGCATATTTTGATATCTTATTTGTGACACTGGCATATTACAGGTCACTAATTGGAGTGGGGTCCAGGGAGCTGAGCCCCAAGAAGCTCAGGGGTTTTAGGCATTAAAATTACGATTAGATGAGCATCCAGGGGCCGCTTTAGGGCCCTGGTGGGGTTCACGGTGGCGGAGCCCCCGGAAGCTCAGGGGTTTTAGGCATTTAATTACGGTCAGATGAGCAACCAGAGCCCACCTTAAGGTTCTTGGTGGGGTCCAGGGGGCAGAGCCCCCGGAAGCTCAGGGGAAAATCATGCCATTTCAGCAACATTTGTAAATCACGGGTATCGAATTAGAAATCAACCACGTTTGAATTTGTTGTGGGGGGAACTGATGCGAGGGAGCGTAGCTACCGAGTGAGAATATTTTTGCATTTTTATTTGTCTAAACGCTGCACTCTTCGGCCCTCCAGAGCCTAAAAGTGTGTTGCAGTTTTCAGTCAGTATTTGCTATACATTATTTTGGGGCACTTGTTCAAATTTTCAGGGGGGGGGGGACGTCCCCCGGGATCGCCGCTCCTGCTCATATTATGATTATGAGGTCTAGTTTTAATTTGAATGACCCGATTGCGAAAGAGGTTGCCTATAGTCATAGACGAAAATGAAACCGCAATTCGCCAAAGAACTCACCTGCCACTCAACATTGTCGAAATTGAATGACCCTTACGCATTTCCAAATTGACTGAACCAAGCTTTAATTTGAATGTGCATGTTTAGAAAATTCGGTGACTCTAAACGAAATTGAATGCAACAAGTTTAAAAATGAAACAGGGGAGGAACGAGTGGAAAAAATTTTCTCGAACATGAATGCACGTTAATGATATTGATTGCTGCTTTTACGAAATTGGCCGGGAAAACCTAAAGTGCGTACTTATTTCACAACACTTCATAGCATATCAAAGTGAAGGAACATAATAATTATGTGAGATATATCTTTAAAAGTTGATTGCAATACATCATAATATGAAAGAGAGGGGAAAAATCAGTACAGGATGAAATATGTATTAAAAATAAATTAATTTGGTTGTGAAATATGTGGAAATCTAGCAAAAGGCATTGCTTCTATGGATAGATAGATACCTTTAGGTGAAAAAAGAACCTGGGGCCGTTTCTCGAAATCGCCATTCATCTAACTTTTTGGACTTTCCATTGAACTTAAATGTCCATTGGGAAGATTATGACTAAAAATTATGTACTCCAAATGAAGAATATTATTACATCTGCTGGGTTCATCCAACATGTTCAAGGTCCAACACATAACCTGGGTCACACTTCAGACTTAGTTTTACCCGAGATTATTCAGTGGTACTAGGCTGTCATGCAGTCGATACATGCATCTCTGATCATTACATGATCTGCTCCTAGCTGGCTAAACAGAAATCAGAGCCAATCTCTTTTACTTGTTCCTTTAATACGCAACTATCGCAAGATCGATTAAGTTAAATTCACTAATGCTTTACATGATTTAATATCATCTCAACCTGCAGGATTAGATAATGAATCCTTATTTGATTGGTATGTTTCTGGAGTCACTAAGGTACTTGATACCTATGCTCCATCGAAAACCGAGTCTCGCCCTTTGAAGTTACGTAGACCTTGGTTCAATGAGTCTGTGCTTCTTGCACGCCAACATCGCTGTAAAGCAGAACGGAAATGGCTAAAAAGACTGGACTCAGATTGCAAATTGTTCATAGAAGTTTATAAGAATGTATGCTTAGTCATTGATATCGCTAAAGAAGATTTTTGAAAGATAAGTTGGCTTTATGTACTGTCAAGGAGGCATATCAGGCAGTCTCCATCAGTTGTTACCTTCAGAAAGGCCTTAAAAACACATTTTTTGCAGTTTGTATTTGTGTAATTTAATTTTCATTCACTGTAAAGCGCTTTCGGCCTTATGGGAAAAGCGCGGTATAAGTTATATTAATAATAGTAATAATGATAACGTGTGTTTATAGAATTAACACGCGGATCTATGGGTGATCCACGAACTTAGACTTCTGACGGTTTCGAGAAACTGGTCCCTGAAGAATATACGAACCATTTGCGCCTCCTGATGGTGCATTGCCATTGGCGCCCCAGCCACTGGCCGCTCCCCAGGCAGGTGGTGAGCTGGGCTGCGTAATACCACATTCGGTCAACGTGTTGAACACAAATATTTTCTCCCCGAAATCACAGGTCCATGAGTCTACAAAGTAATTAATACAAAAAAACATTTACCTGTAGACCATAAGGTGTTGCTCTCTCTCTCTCTCTCTCTCACTCTCACTCTTATACCTTTTTTGTACATTAGTAGGGGACTCTTATGGCAAATTTCATTCTATCAGCGAATCATCCATACAACATGAATTATTCCTTCCTTATCTTGACATAACTGATTCAATTCAATTCAATTTAGTTCAATAAAAGGTTTATGTAAACATGCATCAACAAATTATCGGGAGATAAAAATCATTACTAGTCATTACTAGCCGAATATAATTATGACAAAGATGTTTTACACAACCCGTTTTTGAAGTATAAATCGAATCCTTCATCGAAAAATCCAAGAAAGTCAAACTTATGAAAATATTAGTAGAGGTACAGAGCAATTGGAAGAGATGCCCGAAGTTTACGCCACAGGATTTTCATTTGAATGTTATTATAACTGTGAACATTCAAAACTTTCTTATCTCTTATCGGACATTGCATGAATCATTTTTGCTGCTATTGTTAAAATCTCCCCCAGCAACTTTAGTATCAGGGCGAATCTCCTATTCAAACAAGGGATTTTCCCTTCTACATGAATCCCATTATTTGTACATTGTCACTGTGTTGTAATGACCGGTCTTTTTTGACAAGTCTGTATTTTGCCCTCAAAATAAATCTATTTGATTAATCCTAGCTTAATTTAGCCTGATTCGAAACCATCTTATGGGTAATTAGTATTATACATCAAGGTACTTCAAGTATGCTACTTAGAACAGTGGCATATCCAAACTTTGGCCTCAGGAGGGGTAAATCTTCTCAGCTTATATAGTTCGGGGAGGGGGGGGGGACATTTTTGAGGATATAAACATGTGTGTGTGCGTGTGTGTGTTTGTGTGTGCGTGTGCGTGCGTGTACGTATGCGTGTGCGCGTGTGTGTGTGGGTGTGTGTGTGTGTGTGTGTAGGCTACCTTTTGTCACAGGAAAAGACGGAGCAAGGGGGTTGGGACGGGAGAGACAGAGAGAGAGAGAGAACGTGAGAGAAAGAGAAGAGAGAAAGAGAGAGAGAGAGAGAGATAGAGAGGGGCAAGAGAGAGAGAGAGAGAGAGAAGCAAACTGCGTACTGGCAGGGTGTGGGGTGTTAAAACTTCGGGAGAATACGAGAGTATGTGTACATGATGTCTGTTATGATAGTCTGTGGCGTATCAAAAAAATGATAATCAGCGTGTGGAGTCTCCTTGGGAAGGCGATAGGTCGAAGTGCACCATTATAGTTCTTTTTAAGTGGCAAATGTCCTTCTATCAACGAAGCATCCATTAAACATGAATTATTTCTACCTTAACTTGATATTACTGAGTCAATCCAATTCGATTGAGTTTAATAAAAGGGTTATGTAAACATGCCAAAACTAAAATATTGGGAGATAAAATCCATCGCGGCTGACAATATCTCAACTCTGTCGATATGACAAAAGGAAAAACAACAACAACAACAACCAAAAAGAACAATAAGAAGTAAAGAAAAGAAGAACATAGGAAAATGGGAAGGCAGAAATAAAAAAACTCACCAGCATAAGAACGATGTAACGTTACAATTACCACTAGTGTCAGTACACACTGAATACGATACATAGACCATAACATCATTGTACACTGTCGCTCATATAGTTGGAATATTTTTGTTTTACCCCAATTTATGGAATTATTTTTAAAATAATTTAAAAATAATAGATCTAGATAATAGTATACATTCTCAGATTTTATTGAATAATAATTTGACAATGTGTGTTTTACGTGACTGCTAAAGCATGTGTATGCTACTATGCTTATCAACTAGGGGACCTACGCTATTAAGTCATAAATGACAGTAATGAGGATTAATGCCCCACAAAAGGGCACTAATATAAGACATCGACACGGTTTTGATCCTGGGGCCTCACAGTTACGAGGCCATTGCTTTGTCACTGAACCATGACTGTACGCAGCGGGGGCTAGGGTAAGAGGCAGTTTCCATAAATAAAAATAAAAAACAGAAAATGCAATAAATTTGCAATAATTTATTGCATTTCACCCCGGTTCCCAACATAAAAAAATCCTCTGTGTGCCCATGCCTTGAGCCATAACGCATGGCCGTCCAGAGGATTTTTTTATGTTGGGTTACTATGAGTAGAAGAGATGCTCGGAGTTTACGTCACAATTTTCCATTTGTGTTAATGGTTATAAATGAATATTCATATTAAATTTTCTTATCTCTTATCGAAAATTCTATGAACCACTTTTGCTGCTATTTTTAAAATAACCCCAGCAACTTAGTACAATTTAGTTTTAGTATCACGGTGAATCTCCCATTTAAACAAGGGATTTTTCCATATGAATCCCATTATTTCTACATCGTCACTCTGTTGTAGTGACTGGTCACTTTTGGCCTCGAAAGTAACTGTGTTTGTAGTCAGTGGTGAGAGATAACTGAGTTTGAAACACATCGAATCTATTTAATTAATCCTAGCTTAATTTAGCCATAACGCATGGCCGTCCAGAGGATTTTTTTATGTTGGGTTACTATGAGTAGAAGAGATGCTCGGAGCTTACGTCACAATTTTCCATTTGTGTTAATGGTTATAAATGAATATTCATATTAAATTTTCTTATCTCTTATCGAAAATTCTATGAACCACTTTTGCTGCTATTTTTAAAATAACCCCAGCAACTTAGTACAATTTAGTTTTAGTATCACGGTGAATCTCCCATTTAAACAAGGGATTTTTCCATATGAATCCCATTATTTCTACATCGTCACTCTGTTGTAGTGACTGGTCACTTTTGGCCTCGAAAGTAACTGTGTTTGTAGTCAGTGGTGAGAGATAACTGAGTTTGAAACACATCGAATCTATTTAATTAATCCTAGCTTAATTTAGCCATAACGCATGGCCGTCCAGAGGATTTTTTTATGTTGGGTTACTATGAGTAGAAGAGATGCTCGGAGTTAACGTCACAATTTTCCATTTGTGTTAATGGTTATAAATGAATATTCATATTAAATTTTCTTATCTCTTATCGAAAATTCTATGAACCACTTTTGCTGCTATTTTTAAAATAACCCCAGCAACTTAGTACAATTTAGTTTTAGTATCACGGTGAATCTCCCATTTAAACAAGGGATTTTTCCATATGAATCCCATTATTTCTACATCGTCACTCTGTTGTAGTGACTGGTCACTTTTGGCCTCGAAAGTAACTGTGTTTGTAGTCAGTGGTGAGAGATAACTGAGTTTGAAACACATCGAATCTATTTAATTAATCCTAGCTTAATTTAGGTTGATTCGAAACCATTTTATGGGCAGTTATTATTATACGTCATTTTTAAGGATATAAACATAATTGTGTGTGTGTGTGTGTGTGTGTGTGCGTGCGTGCGTGTGTGTGTGTGTGTGTGTGTGAGAGAGGTGTAGGCTATATTTTTTCTCACAGAGAAAGAAGGGGCGAGGGGTTGGGGCTGGAGAGAGAGAGAGAGAGAGAGAGAAAATGAGAGAAAGAGAAGATATATAGATATATATTTATATAAAGATAGCGTGAGCGAGACAAAAAATCGAACGGAGAACTGGGAGAGGGTGGAGTGGGGTGGTAGAAAGAAAGAATGTGAGAGTATTTGTACATGATCTCCGTCATGATAATTTTTGGCGTATCAAAAATTGATAAAGAGCGTGTGGAGTTTCCTTGGGAAGGTGATAGGGCGGAGTACACAATTATAATTCTTTGGGGAGGGGGTCAACTAGCTCAATCTTATGCTGGAAACACCCACTGACATCTAACGATACCGGCTACTAACCCGCATGCCTGCCTTAGCATCCTAACAATATGTTCTACTTCATTTACTTATAGCCCAAGCAATCTCTACCTTTACCTGCCATATTGGGCCTGTTGTCTCCATTGGTTTGTAAATGTACGAATAAAATATTATTAAAAGCAGTCTCGAACATCGATTTATTTTATATCTTAAATGAAGATTGAAATACAGTACTTGAGAACGTTGTTATTCTCAAAACCAAAGTACAGACAGGAAAGGTGCGAGTGTTGATGGCTCGCAACTAATATTGTGACAAATGCTGCACAGAGGCAACGATTTCCCCTCCCATTTGTTATGCCCCCCTCCCCCGAAGACCTTTTTGACCATCCATAAAACATGAATTGACATTACTGAGTTAGTTCAATTCAATTTCATTCAATATAAGGTTAAAGTCAACATGCATAAACATAATTATTGGGAGATCCCTCGCGGCTGATAATATGTCAACTCTGTCGAAATGACAAAAGGCAAAATTACAACAACGAAAAAGAACATGAAGAAGGAAAGAAAAGAAAAACACTCACCAGCATATGAACAACGTAACTGTACAGTTGTCACTAGTGTCAGTACACACTGAATATGATACATAGACCATAACATCATGACAGTTTTGCTGTTGATTTGAAATTATCTCACAAAACTCTGTCTGAATACAAAATACTCGAACAAGGAAGAACTAGTCACGAACAAAGCCACTTGGTTCTACTTGAACGAAAAGAGTAAAATAAATATCTTTTTAGTGCGCTAGCTGAGCGAATTTTGTGACTAGCTTCCTCAATTGTGAATGCTAACATTTGCTATCAATATGACGAGTCAAATCAAAACCATATTTAGGAATTATACACAATGATAATAGTTTCATTTTGCATAACGTTATCTGCAACGTGTCAATTTCATTGTGTTTTTAATTACCCGGTCATAAGATTCAATTGCTTCTTTCCGCACAGGAGTCCATCTTCATAAGGAATGATAACAGGAAGCTCCCAGAAATAGACATTCTACTTACCCTAGACAGAGACCTACCAACCCGGAACTCAGCCTTATCACATATAATATCCTTAACGACCCTTGCCCTCCATTAATTCATACTGCAAATACATACACTACTCTCATCCGTATCACATGAGCAAGCCCTCATATACAAGACAATAGGGACTTTTAGATTTGCACGTCGACATAGTGGACTGCTACGTGTCACGTCCTAGAGCCTTAAAAGGACGTGACACGTAGCAGTCCACTATGCCGGCGTGCATATCTAAAGGTCCCTAATAACGACAACCTTTCTCATCACTGATATCTCTGCAGGAACTGACTGCTGATCTCTAACTCCAACGGAGGGAGAAAGAAGAAGACTAAATCGTATCGTAGTTTAATGTACGACATCGTGATACACAAGTTTGTTAAATGAACACCAATATGTAAGAATCCAATTTCTAACATATTTAGAAAGATTAAAGACTCATACGAAAAATGAGAATATTTCTATAAAATGTCACAAGTTTTTAAATTCTATTATACGCCAATTATACGATGTATTTAATCTCCATGCAGCATATTTTTGAAAATATGTAAATATAAAGATATGGTTATAATTATTGTTTTTAAATGATATAAAATTATTATCTCTCATGATAGATTACGCTTAACCATGAGTAACGATACAAGACAACGTTTCACTCAACCGCACGTCATACGTACAACTTCAGTGACATGCCATTAAACACGCATATTGTAATTTAAATGCGTTTTTATGGGATGTCGGTGAAGTTGTTCTTGAAACGGTTTCGTGAAACGGTGCCCGGATCGTTCTTTCATTAATGAAATGCACACACAACTGGAAAAGGAAGGCTGTGTCATGTGTGTTTAATGCTCAATATGTAGACTTAAAGGAGAAGTCTATCCTGGTATTCTATTATTATACTTTATTATTATAATTCTTAAAAAAAATAAAAATATTATCATTATTATTATCATTATTATTATTATTATTATCATTATTATAATTATCATTATCATTATTATTATTATTATTATCATTATTATTATTATTATTTATTCAATTCTTTTGAATAAAAGCAGGAAAAAGAAGGAAAAAATCAGAGAAAGTTTAAGGAAAATCCGATTGATTTCAAATTGCAACCAAACGTAAATTGACGATTAGCATACATACCTATCGAACACATGTGAATTACCGTTTGATGTAGTAAAAGAATATATTAATAACTACATGCAACCCGAATATAATTATTACTAAGATGTTTTTCACAACCCTTTTTGAAGTATAAATCGAATTATTCATAGAAAAAACAAATAAAATCTCAAATCATGAAATATAAGTAGAGCTTCAAAGCAATTGGAAGAGACGTTCGGAGTTTACGTCACAGAGTTGCAATTTGTGTAGATGATTATAAATTTGAATATTTATTACTTTCTTGGTGAAGACGCCTGGCATTTCCAGCCATAACGTTTAAGAGTTGCTTAAAGGTAATACAAAGTTTTGGTACGGGGTCATGAATTGTGTTTAAATGAACATTATTGGAACAGATGCGATCCTACAATATTCAATGATCAATGTCGCGGTTGAAATCGAGTCTAAAGTGATGAAATTGTATATAATAAACTCTTTATGTTGTATAGCGTCCTCTCAAGACTGATATTACTTTAGCTTTGAAACAATGTTTCTTGACTACAATCAACCGAATTGCTATTCCCGTTTGAAATTATATATCAGAACTGCATATTCTGAGATTTTTATGGACGCGGCTACCATGGAATGGCTTTAGGCGCTATTTGAAATCTGTGCAATATACCGGGAGCACCGTTCAATTTGTTAATATTAAATTTCTCGAAAGCAGAAGTGTTTTAGGGGCTACATTTTCTAGGGCTTATAATACATCCACAGGGGCATCCAAATATATCAACATTTTAAAGAATAACTATCCATCCAATTTTCAAAGTTTCCCAAAACTTTGCATTACCTTTAAGACAAATGTATAGTTGTTTATTCTTATAGAATGAGGAGAAATGTAAATGTGTATCAATAGTTTGATGCAATTACTTAAGAGGAAATCTTTTTGTCCGTTGCTATTTGCCAGCTTCTGAAGAAAGTCTGTTAAGAAGTTCTATTAACAAGAATTAATTATGGGTGTCTTTGAGCATCAAAAAATGTCATAATGATTTATTTAAAGCAAGCGTGACCATTCATGAAGAGAAAAATACTCTTGCCAGTGTCGTTATTGTTCAAGTACCTCACACATTGTTGGGATATGAAATTAAAGTTCTGTAGTTGTGCCTGCAATATTTTTCAATGTGAAAGTATTCAAGAAAAACAATTTAAAAACATAGTAACTTTGTTCAATATATTATATTGCTATACTATTTTAGTTTGTTTGAATAGCCATCTGTATTTAAGAGATACATGTGGTATATAAATAATCCCACATACATAGAATAAAATTTAGAATTTTATTGACTCTTTGACCACCCCCCCTCGGGGTATGAGAGTACAAACAAACATAAAAGTATAAATAGCAATGCATGACTTATGAATACAATTCTCATACATTATACATAGATTATGACACAAAGATACAAACAATAATAGGTATATAGTCTAGTGTATGAAAGTACAAACATGAAAAATGAACCAACTAGTAAACACAAAGTATATATACATGTACAGTTTAGATAGTGACAATAATGAATGTATAAGTATATTGCAGTCTATTTACAAGGTAAATAGTAAACAAAATAGGCTGTTTCACTATTCTACCGCTACGAGTACGTGTAGGTTCAGCTCTAATTGTACTTCTTGAAATGCTAGAACTATCTTCTTTCTCTGTCTTTTGATAAAAATTCAACATAATAAGGCGAGTAAATCTTGCTAAATTCTTCAACTGGGAAGTGCTTCTAGTATTAAAAAGTTCTGTCATGTGCATAGCACTTGGGAGCTTAGACTTACAAAACTTTTTTGATAAATATAAACATCTCTCCCTTTGAAAATATGGACAAACAAAAATATAGTGAAATTCATCTCCTATATCAGTGGACAGGCAGAGTGTGCACTGCATATCACAATGTGGTGTGTTCGCATTAAATCGACCTTTGTTTACAGGTAATTTATGTGGTCTACACCGAAACTTACAGAGAGTAATAGCATCAGTTTTATTCAGGGTGAGTAAATAGCTTTCAAAAAATATGGTTGCCTTTAGATATTCTATAATTTGTGCAAATGCGATTTGACCAAACTGCATCTCTCCATTACTGACCCAAAATATCATTTAGTCTCAGTTTTAACAAAGAATTAATAAGCCAAATCCACTATTTTGGCCTAGCCAAATATTGGATAGACCAGCTTGATTTGATGTGTTTTCAATAAATTTTAACCATGAGGAAGTAAATTCCAAATGTTCATCTTTATGAATGGCGGAAATGAATTTTAGAAGGACATATGAATATTTGCTATCTTTACCTTTCAACATTCTTGACCAAAAATTAACTATTCTACCCTTCACACGATTCAAAATCAAACCTCGTCCAGTTTCTCCATAAACCATACAGTCTGGAGTATATGAACCTACAGATAGTAAAGTTCTGAGGAATATCCTATGGAAAAATTCAATCTGCTTTATATCTTCATGCATGTCCCCAGACTTCACTACCATACAATAAGATACACCCACAACAAAAAGTGAGTCATTTGACACATTTAAGCATAATTTTCGTGAGTCAGGTGTAAATTGACTCATTAGTAACAACCAATGAGTCTCTATTGACTCATTTATATTTCACCAGTGTGTCAATCATGAGCTGACGCATTTGCAAAATGCTTCGACTGACTCACATGGTCGTAAAAAATGAGTCAAGATCGACATAAGAGCATTTTAGAAGAAAAAAGTGAGTCAACTTGAAAGTGAGGCTGTATGCATGCGCGCGCATGCTTTCGTGACGTCATCCAAAATGCGCATTCTCGGAGCCATATTTGAATTCCCGATCGACGACGCGACGTCGCGATCTTATATCTTGGATTCAGAAGAGTTTCGACTGCAGCTAGTGAAAAATTGGTACGCATAATTATTCATATGGTTTTAAACGATGATTTTTATGACTGGATTCGTGGGCTGAATCTTCTGATTATTATACAAATGATGCATGCGTTCATTTTACGATATCCGCACTCGAGTTGATGAGGCTGTGTGTAACTTAACTAGATTCTACTGTATCGCACGAAGCCGTGTCGAATGAAAACATGCATGATCTTGCATCATTGTTTTATACAACGAAACTCCTAGATCCTTGTTATTTGATGTAAAACGAATTAATTCAAGATTGTTTCGTGACAGTATGGGTGACAAATAAATCTCAAGTTAAGGCTTAATTTAGTGCGTACAAAGTAGATTTTTCAGATTCGGGTAGCGGGGCCACCGATTACATCGCTAAAATGTGATATTTTAGGATATATTTTCCATGGCAAATGTGGACAGTGACTCTGGCATGGTATGGTATGTGTGTGATAGGCCTAGGGAGTAGGGGGTCTATGTCATGATGCACCCACAACAAAAAGTGAGTCACCCTTACTCAAATTGATGAGTCACTGGTTTGTCCGTACAGCGAAACACTTGAAGGATCATGTGAGTCACTATGACTCGATACAAATGAGTCTTATTTATCTAAGACTCACTTCAAGTGAGTCTTTAAGACTCATTTGTATCGAGTCATAGTGACTCACATGATCCTTCAAGTGTTTCGCTGTACGGACAAACCAGTGACTCATCAATTTGAGTAAGGGTGACTCACTTTTTGTTGTGGGTGTAGGCAAAATCAAAGGTCATGACATGTAAGAATAGAATTATTGGTTGTATTTGTATAGAAAATGTTTGCAATTATAACGACCTGTTCTTCAGAGCAATTTATACTAAAACCCTGTTCGACACCTAGATTATATTTATTCAAAATATCCAGATTTATTTCTAATCATTTCATGACAAGAAAAGTGATGAAAAAATTGGTTGTGATGGGTGGTAGAAACGTAGAGTTCTGGGTCTGTGGTAATTTAAAGATATGGAGTGAATTTTTGATCACCCCCCTCATGTATGAGTAGATCTGTCTTGTTTGTTATAATTTGGAAAACATGATTTGCGGTATGTGGGATCACACAAACGCCGGGAAAATGTCAATTTATACAGTGCCTATATACAGCTATAAGATGTAACCCAGTTGCCAAAAAGCATATACTCATATTGCAGATACCCCCCCTTATGTTGATTAAAGGAAATGCATTACTTCTTCCTTGTGGAAATGTATTGATATTACCATGTTACAAGGAACATATGTAGATATTACAACGCTTGCCATTGATATGTATGTAGGAACACTATGATACAGCAAAAAGAAGAGTTATGTTACATGTAATACCTCTTTTAGAAAGAACAATAATACAACAGATCTAGGAATTGTAATGTTTTCATCAGCAGCATTCATTTTTTTCAATAATGTAAAATAACAACTTGTCCCACCAATTTATTTCTGCCCTTTAAATGAAAAGAACATCTTATGCACCATGTTCTTCATTAATATACGCCAGGTGTTGACTGCCACTGCTTATTACACATTCACATTAAATACTTAAGATTACAAAGGACAAAGATAAACAAATAGGCATTTATGTTTCATTCTTCCCTTTGTACTTCAGTTTAGGTGATATTCTTTAAAACAAATACACACATCTTAACTATGAATATTACTGTAAGTCATTATCTAATGATTTATGTAAGGTTACAGATATTTTACTTGTGTAGTATCAAAATTTACAGACATATCATTGTTATTGTTTACACACTAATGTAATTTTGTTGAATATAAGATATTAGCAAGCGTATTTGTTTTGAGAATGCACAAGGTAAATGTGATATGAAAATTAAGTTTCACCAAAGCGTACAACTGTGATTTAAAATAAGCAAACAAATTATTATGTCACCTTGAATGTCATTAAATCTCACACAAAATGCAACATTTGCAAAATAAAGTTTACATTTGTCTTTTTTTTATATTGTATACATGGATTTATTTTTACAAAGATTGATTGATATAGGTTGCTGATGAGCACCTAATAATAGACCGCTTAAATAACATATTCAAATTATAAGCATAAGTTTTATAGAACAGTTGTTCTTGACAACCTGAAAGCTTTTCCAGGACTTGCCTGTTATAGCAACAAGTGATGTATTCATAACGGATTACAAATATTGAAGTTCATTCATTAATAACAACTGTACCAAATTCGAGAAACGTACAGGGAGAACGAACCTCGGAAAAGGTATAACCTTTGGACATACTTAAGCTTTACTTGAAACCAATTATCATAAATTCAATAGATATTAAAGAAGTGAAACTAAACGAAACTCGGATATTCGTATCAGGGGACAAGTTATCATAATCCATCAGTGTTACGTTACCACTCGCCTTTAAACAGTATTGCTTTCGAATACTATATGCATATCAAGCTAACTCCTCTATGATACATTCCGGAAGCAAATCTATTTCCTCCTTTCACTCATCCATTTTTTTAAATCAGTTTATTATCTATTTAGAGGAATACTGTAAGTTACAGAACAAAACATTTCCATTCGTAGAATTTCGTTTTTAAAACGTCAAATCGTTTAGATATAAAGAGATCCCGCAATCACTTTGCTTTGATCACTATAACTCGTTTAAAAAAAAATGTTACCACATCTATTTAGATTTACCCAGCAGGATCTCAAGGGAATTGTTTTCTCAATAATTTTTTTTTAATCACCTTAAAATATATTGAGAATGATATCCATATCTAGTATCTCTTTGGACACGTCATTTTTTTATAATAGTAATTTTGTTTTATTCCTCCAAATGTACTACAAACAAGTACAACATACAGTTGAATAACATAAATAAACGTTTTCAATAACAATTGCTGATACATAAACATAATTTAAAAAAAACCCTCATTTGCAATATATATAACTGAGCAACAAAGTGAACTTAAAGTACATGAAAATAGTTTATAAATCAATTGTGCATGGTATTCACTCTATAAAAAACTTTAACAAGTCTGGAGGTTATTTTATTGGTACAAGGAGCAAAGTCCTGCTCCGCCCTGCCCCCTCCCTCACACAAACACACACGCTATTCACCCAGTGGATATCTGCTAACATTCTCAATTAATACACACACACACACACACACACTGAAATAGGTTTCAGGTTGAATAACATGTTTAAACGAAATCCTCTTAAAGGCACACTGTCCTGCTTGTAGCAACTTGCTCCCTCTATATAGAAAACTTCCCCAATCGGTGCCTGTTGGTCCCCCATGATCCTCTTTTTCTTTTGTTCATGAGAGCTGAGTTAATGAGATAGCCACCTGTCACAGTGACCTCCCTGGCTCGCTGTGTGGTATAATCCCTTCCGGCTGAAGTAGTAAAGCCTCCCTTTAATGATGTTTAATAACTTTACATTTAGTTGTAAGTTACACATCATTAATCAATTTCATTCGCTATATTTAGAAAATCAGTGCCAATGTAACCCAGACCTGTCAATCTATTATGACAAGTTTATTTGGAACATGGAAACATAAAATGAAATATTATACTGATGAAGCTACAGTGTGTGAACAAGACATATCATTCCCCCCCCCCCTTTATTTCGTTTATTTCCATTTCCAACAAAATAAAATAAAGGACATGGGATTACTTTGTACATAGTAAAACAATGAAACTTAACAATATATTTGTAATTGGTCCACAGTGAACAACAGGCATATAAAACAGGTTGGTCATGGAGCGGACTGCTGAAAAGCTGGGTTTGTAGGTTGCAGCCCCCTATAACTTATAGTTGCAAAAATAGTTTATCAATAATAAGGGAACGCACAAATATATAAACCGGATAGACATGACATAACAGGAGTGAATTAAGGAACAGGGAAAGAAGGGAGACAAGGAACGAGAGAGGACTCTTATCTATAACACACACAACAAAACACGGGCCGACCGGAATACGGATGGCAGTACAAAATGAATGAAAATATAAAAGAGTATTTTATTGAGTGAAATAGATTTAATGAGGGAGAGCTGACGCTTGACAATCACGCAGAAAGGATTTTTAAAATTTGAATTTTAACGAATCTAAACTAGGAGCATTCTTGATCCAAAGCTTCGAGCCTGCGTAAGTGAATATGGATGTAGCAAGTATAGTTCTAGGTAATGGCAGATGGAATTCGTCAGATTAGCGCGTGGGGTATTTGTGTATAGTTTTATTTTTGATGAATATTAAATTCAAAACTGAGGGTAGCGTATAATTATTTAGCTGGTACATAAACTGACTGAGGCTATAACGATATAAATCATTTATCTTCCACATATTTTGTTCAACAAACAAAACCTCAATATGGGTTCTCCAGGAAGTGTTACAGATAACACGCATAGCTTTCTTTTGTAGAAGTAGTAATCTATGAAGATAAGAATTGTGTTTATTACCCCATTAGAACATTACAATTACCATTAGAATAATGCAATAATTTTTAAGTAGGGCAAAATTTATGTCGAGCAAAGTCATTATACATTTTCCATTCATTCATACATTAATTAATACATCAATACATACATTAATTTATACATTAATTTATACATTGATGTATACATTAAATTATACATTAAGTCATACATCAATTCAAACATTAATCCATACATTGATCTTACTACAATTCCTTGAATGATTGAGCGCCTTAATTATCAAAGTAGCTCGGCTAAAGCCGGGATTATAATATGATTACAGGGCCCTCAGGGAGAACAATATTATTAATACCGACATAACATTGTAATTTTACAATACTGAATATTGTTTTACCTCTAGTAATATATTATTGACACCCAGATTGAAGGTCCGATAATAAAGGCGACAAAAATTGTATACATACCCCGCCCCAACTCAGTGTCAGTATTTAGGGTACGCGTGTGCATGTTCCCTCCCTTTGAAAACACCCCCCCCCCTCCCTAAGTCCGGTGTGTAAAGTCAATACGGGCCGATTTTGTGTGTAGTACGAGCTGAACTTTGATGCGTGAAAAGTATCCCTTAAAGCTATGGTCACAAATCAGAGCGGCGACCGAGCGATTAGTAGCCTGCTCGGTCGCCGCTGGAATTTAGTCATCGACCAGCGATTTTTGGAGAAGTCGAGCAGGTTGTAGAGCCCCAGCGATGCCTGAGCGGTGCCCTGTCGACTTCCCGTCGGTCGCCGATCGATTTTAGGGCGAAATCGCGGAGCTTTTCCGCGCGGTGTCCCGGCAGTGACCGACCGGTGACCCACCGATTCCCGAGCAGTCTCCCACCGGCTGCCGGCTGATTTTAAACATATTGCACGGCGGCCGGTCAGTGATCGACGGGGCTCCAAAATACGCTCGGTGCCCGGCCGTTCGCCGCCCGGGCACCGAACTAATCGAGCGTTCGCCGCCGAGCGATTTAGGTCAAAAATCGAAGCCGCTGTGATTCTACTTTTCAAGGTGCGTTCGTTTAAAGTTGAAATATTAGTGTGCAAAATTACTGTTATACCTCTAGGATTCCTTAGTCCGTTAAGATCACTGTCGCAGACCAACAGGAATAACCCTCGTACGACAATGTGTTTGACTATGTCGTAGCAGAAAACATTGATAGAATCAGGTGATACATTTGCAGTCATACGAATATCTTAAATATGCTATTTCTCGCACTTATCAAAGACGAAGAATCTAGAAAAAGTTATTGCTCAAAGAGTACTATGTTGTTGCGCTTTTCTAAAAATTCCAACCTTTTTTTTATTTCTAAAATTTCAGCCCATAACGAAATTGAGGCTACCCCTGCTTACCACCAACATTCAAATAGTCATATTGTCACATTCGTCTACTCGTTAGGGATCAAGTCATTGGTTCTGAGATTAATCGTAAGATATTTCGTCAATTCATCAAAGAAATATTCCTGTCCCCTCGCGTCCTCAGTCCAATGGAGGTAGGGTCTGCCGTCATTGAGATACAACCTCGCCAAGAAAGGTATCTCATCATCTGGGATGTCTTCAATGAAGACCGCGACTACGAACTCAGTCTGAGTGTCACTCACATGGTCCATCGCGGTGCGGAGCTTGAGCATGAACCAGCGATCGCGCACGGCGGCTCTGCTTAGTAGAATGACGGTCTTGTAACTCCGGCTCACCACGTAGTCAATTGCATCTAAGTAATGCATACCCGGCACGAGGTCTTTGTCACCAAAGACGGTCCTATTAAACTGCGGGAGTCTTTCTTCGAGAGTAGGTTGCAGACGTTCGCTAACCCACTCTTCGTCATCGTCGTAGAAGATGATATTCATGTCGAACTCATAATCATTGTGGTCTCGAGCGTCTCGCATCTCTTTATACCCAACGGCCGCTAATTTCAAGAGAAAGAGTTTGTACCTCAACTGCCATCGATAGTAAAAGACGAGTACGGCGATGACAACGAAGGACATGATGGCGAGGGAAGTCAAAGAATAGAGGGTAAT
>JAVYIG010007405.1:85000-102575 GCA_035222895.1 Strongylocentrotus droebachiensis
TTTGCGCCACTTGGTGATTAGTTTGTGCCAAAGGTCGCCAAATTGGTTTGAACTTGCCGCCTCTTGGCGCTACTTGCCGACTATATAAATACCGGCCATCGGCTACCTGGTTCAGACCCTCCTCAGCTGCTGTATGAACAACATCTCTACTAAATATTTACAATTTTGATATGTCTGAGGCTTTTGATAATGTTGGAGTGATGATGCTGCTCCATCAGAAGATGATGAGAGATGCTGAGGTGGCCACTGTCTATCAACTTATGCTGGCCAATCCTGAAGAAGAAGAGCCTCCTAAGAAGAAAAGGAAGCACAACTGGTGGTTTAGACCCATGCTCCACCCACAGTTGAGGGCCGAACGTGGACAATACCACACTTTGATGGAAAAGCTGAGGGAGAATGACAGGAGGAAGTTCAAGAACTACACCAGGGTGTCCCCAGAGATGTTTGATGACCTGTTGGTCAGGCTTACACCCCACTTGCAGAAGAAGGACACCCACTTCAGGAAGGCCATTCCCCCTGGTCTCAAGTTGTCCGTCTTCCTGCGCCATCTCGCCACTGGGGCCACCTATGCCGAGCTGTCTTACAACTTCCAAGTGGGCAAGGAAACCATCCAGAAGTTTGTCCCTGATGTAGCCAGAGCGATAGTGGATGAGTATGCTGCAGAAGTCATCTCCCTCCCCACAACCAATGAAGGCTGGCTTGAGGTTGCAGGTGATTTTGAAGCCAGATGGAATCTTCCTCACTGTCTGGGAGCCTATGATGGAAAGCACATCCGTCTCCAGAAGCCCAATTAACAAATCAGGCAGCCTTTACTTCAACTACAAGCAGTTCTTCTCGGTTGTCCTGATGGCTCTGGTAGATTCAAAGTACCAGTTCCTGTCGATCGATATGGGTGCGGTTGGCCCAACAGTCTGATGCCCAGATCTACAACAACAGTGAACTGAAGGAGTGAATTGAAGCTGGCACTTTAGGCATCCCAGATCCAGCTCCTCTTCCACATGATGATGAAGAGCACCCTATGCCGTACTTCTTCGTGGGAGACGATGCCTTCGCCATGAGGACGTACATGATGAAGCACTATGGCCGTCGTAAGATGGACAAACAGCAGATGATCTTCAACTACAGGCTGTCCAGGGCAAGGCGTGTGGTTGAAAATGCCTTTGGTATTCTGGCTCTCCGGTTCCAGTGCTTCCTTGGCCAGATGAGACAGGAACCAGACACAGTCCGCCTGCTCATTGAAGCTGCCGTCATGCTGCACAACCTCATCAGGAAGCGCTATCAGGCACTGGACGTCCGCATGTTGGACCAGGAGGATGCCCAGCACAACCTCATCATTGGCGCAACTTGGCGCGCGCCATTACATTCCAGTTGATTCCAATAGGCGGATTGTTTGCGCCAAAGGGCGATATGTTCGCGCCATTTGGTGCCACTTGGCGGACACTTGGCGCTGATTGCTCGATGCAAGTGGCGCGACGAAAATTTCAAACATTTTTTAAATTTCTTGCCGCCACATTCAAATTTGGTGCCGTTACGGGCCACCACGAGCCAGTTGGGAGGCAGTTTGAGCCACTACACGCCACTAGGCACCTTATTGGCGACACTATGCGCCACATTAAATTGCATTGGCGCAAACTGGCACCAACTGGCGCTGGCCCAGTGGACTCCTAGCATAATTTATTCATAATGTACTCTTAGATTTATTTTATTTGATAGTTTTTAACTGGCACCATTTGAAAGATTTAGAAAAGCGAGATGCGCAGCGCAGTCAATATCGCTTTATATTAACTTGTCGGTTCTAGGATACCTACCCCCTGGACATCCACCCCTCCATATAACCACCCCAGTCAACTACACCCTAGGACAACTACCCCCTAGGGCAATCACCCTCTAGGACGACTATCCCCAGACAACTACCCCCGGACAACTACCCCCTAGGACAATTCCCCTAGACAACAATCCTCTCGGACAACTATCCTAGGGCGTAGTTGTCCGGGGATAGTTGTCCCGGGGGTAGCCGTCCTAGAGGGTAGTTGTCCTAGGGGGTAGTTGTCCTAGGGGGTAGTTGACTGGGGGCGGTTATCCGGGTGGATGTCTAGGGGGTAGGTGTCCGGATACGGCGAATACAGATAGAGGTTTTACCTTTTGTGACAACTTGGAAAGTGTTTTAGAACGTGTTCTCTCTTTTTTGGACAGAATTATATTAGCGGGGGACTTTATTTGTAACATGCTTACATCAAATCCCTTTTTCAAATAAACTGAATGAATTGTTTACTACTTTAGGATTATCTAAGCTTGTTCAACAACCTACTCGCATTACTCCAAACAGCACCTCGTTAATAGATTGAATATGTGTTTCCTACACGATGGGTCCATTGAAAGCTGGAGTTCAATCAGTCGGATTAAGCGTCCATTCTGTAGTGTACTTAGTTACAAAATCGCATCATCTAAAGTTAACGTCGAAAATCTCTTCTTTTAGAACGTTCAGGTCCTTGAACGAAAACAAAATGATCTTGCATCCATTGATTGGGATTCAGTCTTCTCTTTAGAAAACAATGTCGACCAATTATAGGAACTATTTAAGCTGAGTGACTAAGTGACTATTTAATCTAAGTGACAAACAGGAGAAACATGCTCTGTACATTTTATGTGAGGAGAAAGATGAATGGTTCTCCCTGGATTAACGATGAATACTTGGCTATAGCCCGAGAGAGGGACTTTAACAAAAAGAAGTTCGACTAATATAAAGCTTAGATACCGGAATCCAATTATCAACCTAACCATTAGCAACATGTTTGATATAACCAAACCATGAAGTTGCACTGGGAAAATACACTTGCTTTCGAAACAAAGCGAACAATTTGAATAAAAAATTGAACAGGCTTTAAGCTTACGGAAAGCAGCAACGATTTTCGGAAAACGTTGGAAGGCGATGAATGATTTACTTCCCAGCAAAAAGTCTGAGGAAGAAATGCATATTGTTATTTTTAACCAAGAAGTTATTTCTGATAAAAATATTATAGTTAACAAATTCAATGAAATGTTTAGTATTGTCGGCAACGACATAGCTTCTGGTTTAAACGCAACAGATGATGATACGAATCTCTTTGAGACGTTGTCCCAAACAGCTTTTCTTTTTAAATTTGGTAACATTGACTCTAAGTATGTACTGAAAGAGTTAAGTACTAATGATTTTACAAAAGCGATTAGTTTTGATGATTTACATCCTCGACTATTAAAATTGGGTGCTCCTTTCATACAGCCTTTCTATTCTATATACAGCCTTCTATTAAACCGATCCTTGCAGACCGGCCGCTTTCCAAAAGAAACTACCCCTAGGACAACTACCCCAAACATCTACCCCAGACAACTACCCCCTAGGACAACCACCCCTGGACAACTACCCCCTAGGATAGTTGTCCGGGGGTAGTTGTCCTAGAGGATGGTTTTCGTATGGGGTAGTGGTCTGGGGGTAGTTGTCCGGGTGGTAGTTGTCGGGGGGGGGGGGTAGTTGTCCGGTGGTAGTTGTCCTAGGAGGTAATTGTCCCAGGGGGTAGTTTACTGGGGGTAGCTGTCCAGAAGGTAGTTGTCCCATGGGGTAGTTGTCCTGGAGGTTAGTTGTCGTAGGAGGTAGTTGACTGGGGTTGGTCATGCGGGGGAATGGATGTCCAGGGGGTAGGTGTCCTGGAACCAATGTCATAATGACAATGGCATTCAAATAGTGATATATACGGACACGGAATGTAGAATGAAGAAACAATTGTCAATCAAATCACTTTCAAAAATAAAAAACAGGAAATCATCACAATTGTAAATAACTGAACGGCTTATTGCCAAAATTGTGGGATTTATTTTTATTTTCATAAGATAGGAACATAAACAAAAGACAGTAAAAACAAACAAAACACCAACAATTGTATTTACAGTTTATATGTATAAAATACATCTTTTTAATTCTTACTTATTTATTCATTCGATGTTAAAAGCAATGACCACCCGGAAGCCTAAGGCAACCAGCAGGAAACCCTTCACAACCAGCGTGAAACCGATGAGGACCACCACGAACGCAACGATGATCTTGACGATGTCGAAGATGGTTTCGAAGAGGTCATCGTCTTTACCATCATCCCCGCCCACGCCCACTGAACCATCTGTGTCTGTGCCCAGTATAATGGGTAACAAAGTAATTTAATGATTTATCTCCACCTAGGTGTTTTCAAAAATTGGTACCTGGCGATGCTGGGGAGATAATATCACTGATAATAATAAAAAATGATAATGATAATACATGTATTAATGATATTAATAACAATAGTGATAATGGTAATGATAATGATAACTTTAATAATGCGAAGAAAAAAACCCAATGATAATAACAATAATCAAATCGAATGGCTGATTTTTTAGCTATTATGTGATAGGCCTAATATTTCCTTCAACCACAATGTCTTCGACTCGTGCAATGTGATTAGTCTCTTAATACTCTGAAAGCCGGTCAATATTACATAAATATTACTTTTTTGTTTTCCGTATATCTTCAGGAAAAATGCAGCAATGAATTCCAGAACAGCCAACAGTAAGAACCACCAAACCAATCATACAGATAATGATAAAAAAAATGAAAATATACCATAATATCATGATACATCCGTGAAATATGCCGCCGTAAATGATCGTATCTCGCATTATACGCGGAGATTCCTGACGAGAACGAGCAATAATATAATAATAATAATAATAATAATAATAATAATAATAATAATAATAAATTTATATAGCGCAGCTTTTATACAAAATATATTCAGCTTGTCGCAAGTGAAGTTTTACAGATCAGATGATGAATGACTAAACTAGCGAATCACGCGAGATCTTATGAAATGATCTAGTGATAGCCAAAACATTTATGAAGCCAGGAAAGCCTAGGTGGGGTGTGGGACACAATTTTTTTTTCTCTGGCAAACTAAATTCCGAGACAGCACTCTGGCAAGCAAAAACTTTATAAATAAACAAATAATGATGATGATTATAACAATAAGAACAAGAACAATAAAATCGATACTACGACATATACTACTACTGCAACTACTACTTCTAATAACAATAACAACACTAGAATTTAAATCGTCACGAGGACGAATAAGGTGGTCTGCCTTCAAGTTATATAGACATGTAAACAATGATGATCATGATGATGATGATCTTGATAGTAATGGTGATGACGATGATGATGATGATGATGATGATCATGATGATGTTGATGATCATCATCAACAGACCATGATGACATTTGATTGAAAAAAATGGGGGAACATTTAGATAGCATAATAGTCTCAGCTACAACATACGCGAAAATCAACATAATCTAAGCAGAAATAATGTCGATATTGCTCGCAGAAGATAGGAATGTAGATTCCAGATTTGAGAAAAAGTCATCTCCCTTAGGAATTACACGCAAAAAGTAATGGAACAAGTGAAAATAGGGTTATAATAAAGTAAATATGGCTGTTTATTACGCGATTTGCGATTCTACATGTTTTAGTATTCAAAGGAGATGGTACAGTGAAAGGTCAAAAAGAAATAAAAGATTGTTGGAGACGCCCGAACTCAAACCAGTGACCTCGGGGTTGGAAGTCAAGTGCGTTACCGATATACCAAAAAATGTCCTATAGCGATTACACGTAAACGGAAAATGAAATTCTCAAATTCCACTTTGCAAGTAAAATATGAGCATGATCCCGGCATCTGATCGACAAATAAATGCCACATTTGTGATAGCGTATTGTCTCAGCTACAACATACTCGATGCTCAGCGAAAACGAAGCTAAGAGGACGGAGATATTGCTCGTGAAAGACGGGAATGTAGAATCCAGTTTTCAGAAAAAGTCATGTCCCATAGAGAATACACGAAAAATGTCAGAAATTGACATGCCTCCTTTAATCGCAAAAATACGCCATGATACCATTGTCAAAATGAAATATCGTGGGAACCGCATTTGTAGAGAATATTCTCAGGTAGAACATATTAAAATTTGAAAGAAAATTGGTCAATATTTACAGAGATTTTACAATCAATTTTCCAAAAATCTGCTGAATTTTGTATAGGCATGTTTTTGCACATGTATGTTATGTGTCACAAGAGCTCGCACGCACGGATGCGTATCTTAACGGACGCTCATTCCGTTATTAATGGTCAGAAAAAGGTGAACAAGGTATCAACATGCTTGAAAAAATGTGCCAAATATGATGACAGAGAAAATTTGGCGATTCTACGTTGCGAAATGCAAGTACGCGCGAAAACGCGCACGCATGCGCGTGTACGCGTTTTTTTGCAAATTGCTTAAAATGGCCTGAAACGTACGCAAAATTAATTTTAAACGAATCGGAGCATTATAAAATTTTGATGCGCGCGTACGTGCGCGTCGAGGTGCGCGCGCGGAATTTGTTGACATTTTTAGTTGACCTTTGACCTAAAGTTGATGTATACCAAATATGGTTTATTTTTGATGACTCGTTATCGAGATATGTATTACAAGAGCTCGCACGCACGGACATTTACCTTGAACGGAGGCCATCATAAATACGTCATGAGTTAATTGAGTGTTCGAACGGAATTTACCTTAAACGGACGCTCATTTCGTTATTAATGGCCATAAAGAGATAATCATGGTATCAGATTGTTCGGAATAAAATGGGCAATACTATGATAGACAAAAAAAGGCGATTCTAGGTTGCGTACGACCATTACGAACACAAACGTGCGCGCAAACGGAAAATGGAATTCTCGAATCCCACTTTGTAAGTGAAATATGAGCATGATCCCGGCATCTGATCGAAAAATAAAGGACACACTTGTGATAGCTTATTGTCTCAGCTACAACATACTCAAAGCTCAGCGTAAACAAAGATAAAACGACGGAGATATTACTCGCGAAATACGAGAATGTAGAATCCAGTTTTGAGAAAAAGTCATGTCCCATAGAGAATACACGCAAAATGTGAAAAATTGACATGCCTCCTTTAATCGCAAAAATACGCCATGATACCATTGTCAAAATGAAATATCGTGTTAACTGCATTTGTAGAGAATTTTCTCAGGTAGAACATATCAAAATTTGAAAGAAAATTGATCAATATTTACAGAGATACAATCAATTTTACAAAAATCTGCTGACGTCATAATATGCAAATTGAAATTTTGAGTTCGGAGGCCATTATGATGACGTCATAAGTTAATTGAGGGTCAAATGAGACATGAAATCATATCTCCAACTCATAATCTATTTAAATATGAAAGAAATTGGGGGGTATCTATCCATCCTAAAGAGTTACAATGAATTTTGTATAGGCATGTTTTTGCACATGTATGTTATGTATTACAAGAGCTCGCACGCACGGATGCGTATCTTAAGGGACGCTCATTCCGTTATTAATGGTCAGAAAAAGGTGAAAATGGTATCAAAATGCTTGAAAAAATGTGACAAATATGATGACAGAGAAAATGTGGCGATTCTATGTTGCAAAATGCAAGTACGCGCGAAAACGCGCACGCATGCACGTGTGCGCGTTTTTTTGTAAAATGCTTGAAATAGTCTGAAACGTATGCAAAATTAATTTGAAACGAATTTGAGCATTTTAAAATTTTAATGCGCGCGTACGTGCGCGTCGAGGTGCGCGCGCAAAATTTGTTGACATTTTTAGTTGACCTTTGACCCGAAGTTAATGTATACTAAATATGGTTTATTTTTGATGACTCGTTATCGAGATATGATAATGACCTGATTTTTACAAAATGGCGCCTGGATGACGTCACGATGACCTAATGACCTTGAAAAAGTTGATTTGACTTGAAATCATAGGGCTTGATGACTGACAGAAATTTGAAGGAAATTGACCATGTCGATTTCGAATGAACGTGTGGACAAAACAGTGTACGGAAGAAATAAAAATAAAGAATAAAGAAATAAAGAAATGAAAGAAAATTCTAACGAAATCAATAGGTGATCTGTCATCGACAGACCACCTAATTAATACTTAATTATAATAAAAAAACCATTAAATTGACAATAACACAAATTTAATGACAGTAATAATAGACCATCAATAACAATGATAAAAGTAGTAATAATAATAATAACAATTATAATAGTAACAGTGAAAGGCGTTCGGACGATCATTATTTGGCGTTGGTGTTCATTGCTGTCAACGAAAATTATTTATACTGAGTCTGTTTGTATACTCTTGATTTTATTTTATTTACTTGTATAGTTAAACGATAAAGTCACGTTATGGTGTCTTCAATCTTTACTGAACTATACACATGGACATCCATATAATTGTTTTTTATAGCGCAAAATCCAATAAAATATTGCTCAATGCACTTTACATGAAAAATTGATATTAAACAGACAACCAACGATGATAACAGCAAAAGAAATTTAAATGACATTCAGTTATTGAAGAGGTGTGTCTTTAGGTTCTTCTTTAAAGAGTCAATCGAAGTGGAAGTGCGGACAAAAGAAGGAAGAGTTGACACTAGGTAACTGGATGAGCAGCGGACTATTTGAAGAGCGGAGTTGAGTGATGAGGTTAATGTGTTCAAAAGAATGGAAAGATAACCTGGTGCACAGTTATTTAGGCATTTGTATGCTACCAGTGAAACATTATATTTAATACGCTTTTTCGAGGGTAACCAGGGCAATTGCTTGAGCAAGGATGATGCAGATTCTTGCCTCCTATATAGCGCTTGGTATCATATCGAAGGCATCTTTATCTACTGATTGGTATAGAATGTTAACCACCATTTGTTCGGTCCCATAATCGCCGTCCGTCGCTTGGTCGCTTTGTTGAACTGGATTCACACCTACAATTTAAAGAGAAGGTAAACTGTGAAAGTGAAAGTGAAATTATTTCTAGCCCCTTGTGAAATAAAATGATAGAAGAAATTTCCTCAGAAAAAAGCCACTCCTGAGGTGCTATAAAAAAAATGTGACAAGAAATCATTATTAAGTACAGACCATAATGAAAGTTTTACCTATCCATAAATTAATGTCTTTTGTAACTACAATATTAATGTTCAAACTACTTAACAATATGCTTCCTGAAATTGTCAATAATTATTTCACTTGCCTCCTATAGCGCTTGGTATCACGTCATCTTTATCTACTGATTGGTATAGAATGTTCACCACCATTTCTTCGGTTCCATAATCGCCGTTCGACGCTTGGTCGCTTTGTTGAACTGGATTAACACCTACGATTTAAAGAGAAGGTTAACTCCAAGAGAAAGTACAAAATAATTGCAAACTCTATCATTAATGCTATTCCCTTGTGAAATAAAATGATAGAAGAAATATCTACAGATAGGAGCCATTCCTGAGATGCTATCAACAAATGTGACTAAATATCATGAACTAAAAACCATTATGAAAATTTCACCTATCCTTGAAATAATTCATTTTGTAATTGCGATTATGTTAAAACTACTTCACAATATGCTTCCTGAATAGTTTAAACATATTTGTGGCTTGTAAATAAGATCGATTGATCGATCTGTAATTGAAAAACAAGTCAAAAAAAATCTTGGAACCGGCGGGATTTGAACCTGCCATCTACTGCTTGCCGGGCAGCGACTCTACCACCAAGCAATCACTGGTCCATGGCACAATCACGATGAACTAGAAACAAATACCCAAGCTCTCCTGATTCATTCTGACTTATTAATATTCATTAGTCCGCCATAGGACAATAAATTTTATAAACGTAATGCTTCCTGGGAGAAATTTCAATAGTTTAAACATATTTGTGGCTTACACCCAGTAAATAAGATCGATTGATCGATCCAGGAAGCATTACATTTATACAAAATATTAAAAAAATGCTTCCTGAAGTTTTAATAATAATTTCAGTTTGAATTTTTCTGTCCATAATTATAATAATAAGAATAACATTCCGATATCATTTAAGAATAGTTAGACAGTGAACCAATTTAATCTAAATTATCAATTTCTTTTTGCTAAATTCTAATTACTCATAATGTCAATGTTCATGCATTGTTTCCTCCTATTTTCTCCATTTTCTTTGTCTTTTTGTAATCTTGATTTATGTAAATTATGTTATTGTCAGGTAATTATTTTGTATATTTTGCGAAGATCATTTTTGACAAGCTATTTATTTTTCGTGATCCTTCCACTTCAGATATCCTGTTATTCATGTTTGTATTTTAAGATTATATACTATTGTTTTTATCTTGAAGTGGAAGTAAATACAATGTAATTAACCAGCAGCATCAGTAATCCATCTTTATAGCATCGTTCAGATAGGGGTTGGGAACAAAACAAGTTTGTGTACTGAGGTATACAGCAATAATATTGCGATTGGAAGAAAACAAGGGTATGCTCGAACCTTCGGATATTGTGTCATAGGTACTAGACATCGCCGTTTGGTTGTCGATCCCGTAGTCATTTTCCAGGTTATGATTCAGCGACCTCGACATTGTAATCTCTTGACCCTCACGATTGACCTTTGAACTTCTTTAACAACAGAAACGTGAATTTGTTTATAAAATCAGTTATAAGCAAAATATTGAACAATAACAAAAATACGTGAAGACAAAGAAGTATATGATTAAAAATTCAAATTGTGCACATCACGTAAAGAAGAGTTTGAGATCAATCCGGATTGAAATGTAAAACCAAACAGGAATTTCCTCTTCCGTTTTATGTTTTCAATTGTTTAGAAATGGAAACCGTTCATTTCCAGATAACCTTTTCCAATAGCGTTTTAATTATACCAAGGTGATACAAGTTATAAAATGGTTACACTTTATTGATAACCCCAAAACAGGGATGGCACTTTTATAACACTGTATTGTTAAACCCTTTTTAAAACGTGTTTTAAATGTTTGTTTTTTTTAAGATTAAACAAAAATAAAATCAAAAAACATCCCGTAGACATGTGTGTTTTACATGCATATTGTTTCTCAATGTGTTTGTATTTTCTTATTTCATCATTGTCATGATTCCACAATTGTAAAATGTGAATTTACAAGGGTGGTTCATTTATCTTCTCTCCTCGTCATTTCCCCCTTCTTACTTTCCCTTTCTCTCTTTTCTTTCTTTTTCTATGCCCACCGGCACCCCCCCCCCCCCGTAGCTACGCCGCTGTTGTCATTGACAACAATTTTTCTTTCGAAGTAACAGGGACTCAGATTTTCAAATAAAAAGGGGTAACTTACCTTGATTTTCTACGTTTGATGATCACGGCGAGTAGAACGATGACTATGATTATGACCACGACAGTCAAACTTACAGCGACGACTGTCTTCGGCCTCTTCTTCGCTTCTGATTGGTTAAAAGCATGAAAATGGATTACGAAGAGTAGTTTTGGTCTTGCATTTCGATAAAACAACATAACGAACAGACCAACTGCAACAAGATCGACAAAAGACAGAAATACAATAAGATAATATTGAAATTGGTGTATCTTAAGGAACAGGAAACTGACAGGCCGATAAAACAAAAAACCTATAAGGAAGGATGACAAATATCAGGCTCACGTGCTGTCAGTTTTACTGGCCCGTCGGCCTACTGCACTCTAAAGGCTTGTTTAGAAATGGCGCGGTCAACCGCCGCACAAATAACCGCCGCGGTTCTCTTTTTATTGTGTAAAAGAATGGCAATGACTTTCGATTTTTCACTGAGCTCTGCGTATACACTTAACGTCATCATAGAAATTAAAACAAAACTGTCGCGGCAAAACCGCGGCATATCTGAACGAGCTTTAAGGTGTCAGAATTAGGTCCACTAGACCGACATTGTCGAAAGAGTGGGTTGTCGGTTTGGGGGCTGTCTGTCTTGCTACGCCGATCATACAATTTTGATTGAATAAGTTAATAATATCGAAAATAATATCGCTAGTGATATTCGTTTGTCTCGCAATGTGGTCAATAAGGAATCTAAAAGTTCACGACGTTTCGTGTGCATCTGCAACACTTCATCTGGTGATAATAACTACTGTAAGCAAGGGTCTTTTATACTCTACGGGAGGACCGGCGGAGCGGTCCATAATTCGATCGATAATTGGAACAATAACGCACAATGCCTATTGGTCGACGCACACGGTGATCGACCAATCACCAGGCCGCTGGCCACCAGGGGCAGCCATGGGCAGTCCAGTCTCGGCTGTCGTGGCCAACCTATACATGGAGAGTTTCGAAGAAGAAGCGCTGGACACATGTCCCCTCTCTTGCATGCCTCGTGTTTGGAAGAGATACGTAGATGACACCTTCATCATAGTTCCCATCTCTGAAACAGATAAGCTGCTTAAACACATGAATAGCCTTGAACCAACCATCCAGTTCACATCAGAGATAGAGTGTGAAGGGAGATAGCATTCTTAGACACTCTAGTTCATAGACACGACAACCATAGGCTCTCCACCTCAGTCTATAGGAAGCCTACCCACACAGACCAGTACATAGCGTTTGACTCTCACCATCCCATATCGGTGAAGAGAGGTCTAGTGAAATGTCTATTTGACATAGCTTCACGCATTGTGACAAGTCCACAACAGCCATGCAAAGAACGGACCCGTGTTCGCAGTGCCCTGAGTCTCAACGGTTACCCACGCCGTTTTATACACAATAACAAGAATGGATCGTCGGAACCCAGGGATCAGAAGGTATACAAGACTTTTACAGTCTTGCTGTACATTGATGGGGTCTCCCAACAACTCAAGCGCCGCCTAGAGAGCCATGGCATTCGAACGGTTTTCAGATCAGATACCACCCTACGTCAACAACTTACACGCCCCAAGGATCCAATTCCTCCACATAGACGGGACGGCATTGTGTACAACATCCCTTGTAAAGGATGTGATAGATCCTACATCGGTGAAACTGCCCGTCCGATAAAAGAAAGAGTCACTGAGCATAAGAGGGACGTCAGACTCCGTCGAACTGACAACTCAGCCGTAGCCGAACATGCTTGGGATAACCAGCATCAACCAGACTGGGACGGGGTTCAGTGCCTTTCCCAGGAACGGCATTGGTATACACGGAGGGTGAAAGAAGCTATCAATATCCGTCTCAATCCTAATAATTTCAACAGAGACAACGGGATCGATATCCCCGAATTTTGGATGCGGACGATACGCCGCCATGACACTCGCCGTCCTGCCAGCCAACATCGGTCGATTCCATTCAGCAGACGGTCCGAGCCAGCGGCCCGTTGATTGGTTGAGTACCGTATGCGTCGGCCAATAGGCCTGGTGCATTAGCCGAACCAGCGGCCGAATCCAGCGGCCTGGTGATTGGTCGATCACCGTGTGCGTCGACCAATAGGCATTGTGCATTATTGTTCCAATTATCGATCGAATTATGGACCGCTCCGCCGGTCCTCCCGTAGAGTATAAAAGACCCTTGCTTACAGTAGTTATTATCACCAGATGAAGTGTTGCAGATGCACACGAAACGTCGTGAACTTTTAGATTCCTTATTGACCACATTGCGAGACAAACGAATATCACTAGCGATATTATTTTAGATACTATATCCGCAATGAGTAATATATTTAGCATTAAGTTAATAATACTTTTGAATTACCGACGGTGACGTTACTGATGAAGACCATAAAACCAAATAAAATACCACACATTTTCCATAAGCCATAACTATTTTAAAGTGGTGTATAAAATTCATGCACGTTTCAATGTACGAGAGGCATGCATCATTATAGTGGTTACCGGCTACCTAATCGGCTGGGGATTGAGACCGAGGGTTCAGTGAAAGTGATATCTACCATGGCAGGCGTTGTCGAATCACTACCTGATGATCGTGGTGAAGACCTTGTCCACTCCGATGTCGTCACGACGGTCGTCGTTTGCTCGGTGTTAGTCGTATGGTGTTTCGTCGTGGTGTACATTGTCCGCGTCGTGCTAGTAGACGATTTAAAGGTGGTTGTTGTTGTTGCTGTAGTAGTTGTAGCTTTGTAATAAGACAGAGATGAGTCAAGAAAATACAAATACGTATCATGCGCATATGGATTTAACAGCACCAACGATTATTTAAAGTAATGAAAGATAACAGGGATAACAAGAGGCCTAGATGACATGCGCCAAATACATTCTGAGATTAAATACTCAAGGAGTATTTCGAAAGATGAAATATATACACAAAAGTACTATTTGAGTAGGATACAACATCATGAAAGAGAAAGAAGAAGAAAAAGACATAGAGTTTAAGCCAAATCAAACAGATAATGGAGAGGTGTCGTAGTCGAGTGATCTAAGCTCTTCAATATAGACAACGATGTTGTGGATTCTAAACCCGGTGTGGCACTAGTGTCCTTTGGCAAGACAGTACTCTTCGTTTGCCACTCTCCACCCAGGTCGCAGCCCCCCCCCCGACCCGAAATGTTTTCAATTTTCAAACTCAATTAGGGTTAAGGTAGGCTGAGGCAGCATACGAGGTGGGTGTTATTTCCTGTTATTTTGAACTCTCATGATTTTCCTTTCCTCATCCGGGAGTAAAGGTCACCTCAGATGATCTAGGGATCAACAGAGTCTACAAATTCCCATAGAGCTATTAAAGAGTTAAGTATATTCAAAAGAAGAGGGAGAGAGAGAGGGATGGGGGAGATGGGGAGAGAAAGAGGAGGAGGGAAGGGGAGAGAAGGGAGAGGAGGGAAAGGGAGAAAGTGTGAGAGAGAGTAAGGAAATAACGCAGCTCTTTTTTCAATCCTTTCTGATAATAATCCTAACAGTAATTTATCCATATTATCGTATAGTAACAGAAATGTTGCTGTATTTGTGAATCGTATACCAAATTTAGTCTGAATAGGTTATTTATAATGCATGGCATTATTGTATGACATGACATTATTTGCTTCTGATCTCCCTCACGTGTGCCATTCAAGTGACTCGTGAATAAGAATGCCTAAGACAATTAATGACTCAGATCTCTCAATAACAGCATATTCAATTCTTATTGGGTCAGTGTTTGATGGAATGTTTTTCCTTTTAGAATGGAATAATACATACTTTGTTTTCTTAAAATTCAATATTAGCTTGTACATCTGAACCAGTCGTTTAATGTTTGTAATCAGGTGATCTGCCGCGCAGCGTAGCATGCAGGGCACCTATTGATTTCGTCAGAATCTGTCTTTTTTTTAGGTCATCTGCCGCGTAGCGTAGCAGAGCATATCTGATTTCGTCAGAATCTATCTTTTCCTCCTTTCTTTCTGTATGGATTTGGTTCGCCTTATATCTCATGAATGACATGGTTAATGACAATGTCAATGACATTTTTATGACATGTGCCATATGTATGAAACAGCATGATTATTTTCCCCCTTTTCTCTTTTTGTTTTGTTTTGTTTTTTGTTTAAGCGCCAAATTGGGGGGGGGGGAGGGGCGGCTGTGCCCCCTCTTGAATCCTCGCCTGGTTAAAAAGGAATTCCTTGAACGCTATTGGCACCAAAACTCGGTAGCCTAGCTGTAGCTAGAGCTGGGGTAATACTGGAGCGCCTTGAGCATCTTGCGTGGTGATGTTAATGTTAGCCTTTAAAAATATCCAATATAGGCCTATATATATCTATATATCAATATATTTATCATTATATTGTTGTTTTATTGGTGTTGTTGCTGTCGTTGATGTTATTTTTATTTGTATTTGTATTATTACTGTTACTGTATTATCATTATCATTATTATTATTATTATCATTAATGTAATTGTTATCATTATTATCATTATTGTTTTTGTTGTTGTTGCGACATTGAATTAAAACGCATTTTAGTAATGAAAGAATAGGTATGAGAGATTATATTACTTTAGGAATGCATTACACGTATTCTATGAGCGAGTATCCTGGTTTGCAGCTCTTTTCTGTTCAGTCGTGCGTTGCACAATTTCTCGGAAATGATTGTAGTTAGCATCATACACATTGGTCTAATTGTGCAGTCAATTTCTACAACATAGAAAGCCTATATAATACATGTTTATAACCAGGCAAGTGTATATATAAGTTGATTTTCTACAGATTTATACTCATCGCTACACACTTGGTGGTGGAGTTGACACGACCCGGATGTTATCCAAGGGCTACACGACCGGAAGACGAACTCCATTCTGCGATGAAGGCTACCTACGAAGGAGAGGAAAATTATTTATTAAACGTGACTTTGAGCAAATGAAAATTATTCATAAAATCTACAAGGAGCGTAAGCTGGGGTAACACTCTCCAAAGCTCTTTGGAAGTGCATCGGGGCTTTATTTTATAAATATTTTATTATTATCATTATTATCATTATTATCATTATTATTAGTAGTATTATTATCATCATCAGCATTTTTATTATTATCATTATTATTATGGTTATCATTATTACTAATATTATTGTTATTATTATTAATGTCATCGTCATCATCATAAATTAACGCCTACCGTAGGTTCATGTCCATTGCAGTAGATTATGATGCCTTCCACAAGTTTCCAGTTGCCATCAAACTGTAGGTTGACATCACTTTTCATCGAACCACAAACAGAAATCGTCAAGCTGCTCTCACCAAGATCAAAGAACTTGTAGTGGAAGGAGAGTAGTCCAGAGTTCCCTCGTAGATTAAGATTTGGTAGTTGGAATATTGCTGAGCTCTGCATGTTTACTCTTTGTCCAGTAGGAACCCGTCTATTTAAAAAAAAAAAAAGGAGGATAATCTGAGATATTAAGAGGTGATTGATATATTAAACTAGACAGAAATCTTATTAAACCTACTCACTTTTAGTTTTAGCTTAGTTTGTATTTCTTATTTCACAACACTTCATTAGATATCTTAATACAAGATACAAGTCATATTCGCAAATTGAAGAAACACGATAATTATGTAAGATATATCTTTAAAATGTTATGACACTAAATTCTAAAAAGGGAGATAGAGAACAAATCAGTGACATAGGTATTAGAAACGAAATTGGTTGTGAAATATGAGGGAATCTAGCGAAGGGCAGGGCTTCTATGGGTAGATTACTTGGGTGAAAAGAAAAGACCAGGGGGCCGTTTTTAGAAATCGCCATACATTTAACTTTTCGGACTTTCCATTGAAACGTGTGTTTATAGATTATGGAATGTTCACGAACTTAGACTTCTGATGGTTTCGAGAAACTGGCCGCTGAAGAGTATACGAACCATTTGCGCCTCCTTGTGGTGCATTGCCATTGTAGCCCCGGCCGCTGACCGATCCCCAGGCAGATGGTGTGCTTGCCGTGCGTAATACCACATTCGTTCAATCCAGCAGCTGACGTCAATGTACGTTCCCCGAATGTACAGGTTAATGCTACAAAGCAAAAGGAAACAGATTAAAATTTGCCTTTCTTCTCTCACTTCACTCACGATTACATCAAGGTATTCTAATGAACTATGAGCTTATTTCATACATAATGAATCTCTTTTTCCTGTAGACGAATAAGGATCTCTCTCTCTCTCTCACTCGCTCCCTCTCTCTCTCTCTCTCTCTCTCTCCCTCTCCCTTCCTTCTCTCCCCCTTCCCTCCATCCTGCCCCTTCTCTCTCAATCGTATACTCTTTT
>JAVYIG010007406.1:0-102575 GCA_035222895.1 Strongylocentrotus droebachiensis
GTGTCTCATATATGTTGACATATTCGCGAACATATCTGATTGTGAAATACAGACATATGATACACATTTATTTATTTTTACACCCACTTTAAACTCAATGTTGATAATTTGATTCTGATTTCAACATGGCGGCGTTTGAGAAATGACACTTTTAAACGTAAAAGATAAATGGTTAAATGCAATAGATAAAGGCAATATTGTTGGTTTAGTTATGATTGATCTCAAAAAGGCGTTTGATACGGTCGATCATAGTATTTTAATAGAAAAATTAAAAAGTATAACTTTGGTCAATGCACTTTAAAGTGGTTCACAAACTATTTTGATAGGAGAAAACAATTTACATCTGTAAACGGCTATACTTCCGATGAAAGGGAAATTACATGCGGCTGATGCGGGGTACCCCAAGGCTCATTATTGGGCACTCTATTATTCTCAATATTTGTTAATGATATGCCCCATAATGTACACTCATGTGATATAGCATTATATGCCGACGACAAATGTATTTTTACGTCATCAAAAAACCCAGTCAAAGTTTGTAGCAAACTAAATGAAGATCTTTCAAGTTTATCATGCTGGTTAAAAGATAATAAATTAATGGTTAACCCAAACAAATGTGAAGTAATGTTTATAGGCACTCAGCAGCGTTTGAAGAGATTACACAATATTATTGATGATTGTTATATGTATATAGATAATAACAAAATTAAAAGGGTCCAGTCATGTAGATATATAGGTGGTGTCATTGCTCAAAATATGTTATGGAAAAATCAAGTTGATCATGCAAAAAAAAAAGTAATTAAATGTATATATCTCTTGAAAAGATTGCGTCCATACATTAATCAGATCACTGCTTTGACTTTTTATAAATCAATTATTCAATGCCATTTTGATTATTGTAGCTCAGTCTGGGTAAATGCTTTAAAGACTCACCTAAGTCAATTGCAAGTATTACAAAATAGATCACTTTGTATTGTTATGAATGTTGATTATATGATGATGTATGTACGAATTACTTGATAAATAAAAGTTTTAAAAGATTTAAAAAAAAAAAAATGTTGATTATATGTATCCTTCAAATAATTTATATGATACCTTGAAATTAAATAGCTTATATATACGATGGTCCAAACAATTAGCATGTACTATGTATTGCTCTGTTCATAACATTTGTCCACCTAATCTTAGCAGTATCTTTGTAATTTGTGAATCAGTATATTGTACAAGGTCCGGTCCGCATAAATTAAGACTCACTCAACCGAAGACCAATTACGGGAAAAGATCACTCTCTTATCGGGGGGGGGGGGGGGGGGGGGGGGGGGGCAAGATTTGGAATGAGCTGAATTACCCTAATTCCACCACTGTATCAATTGAAGCCTTTAAGCGTCACATAAAAAGTAACCCCATCATCCTGACCATTCTTAGCAGACAGACTTAATTAACACCCTAACAAATTAAGCTAAAAATACAGGAACCCCGGTTTTCTTTCTTTCCTTCTTATTCGTAATATTTTTTCGTTACTCCGTTATCTGTTTTTACCATGTAAGGACACGTTCCTCCTTTTGTAGATGCTTTCCCCCATAGTGATGTTATTGTTGTTGTTGTAGATAGTATACTTTTAGTATATTTTTATTTTTATATTATGTAAATTATATTTTTTGTGTGTTCATTTGTTTATTCTTATATACATGTATTGATTATTCGATTGTATGTTTTTATCTTGGCTTGGACCCCTTTCAAAAACAGCTTAGAGCTGACAAGGGCAATCCATCCCATGAGTGGAGAATAAATACATAAATAAATAAATAAATATAAATAATAACAATTCTTTTTGTGAAAAGAGCCCTGTGCAACATTTACCTCCTGAATTTATCAAAGATATTCCTAGAGAAAATATCCTGAACATACAAAAATATTAATAATCTAACTTTAATAAATACTAGCTTATTACAACAACAATGTGTGTTTATCATCTACATGTAAGATCTAGACATCTGCCTACAAGTTTACTGGTATGTTTTCGTTTTACAAACTACTATTCATGTATGTGTACCAGCAATTTCCTTCAGGGCTTGTAGAGTAAATACCGGTAAACAGCTGTCATACTGGTATTTCCTGTAGACTAATCAGTATCATGTATCCAAATATATATGTAAATACACAGGCAATTAAAAACATAATTATGGGGTTATTCTATCCTTTCTTACATACACAATTTTAACACAATCAGTGGTCTGTGGCCAAATGAGTCTCTAACATTTAGAAAAATACACTTATATGCACACAAATATTTGAGAAAATGATGTAAAAGCACCCCTATTGTTAAACTTGGAGCCATGTAGACTGGAATGATATGTAAGTTTAACCTTATTTTCTTAGTTTAAAATTGCAGAAAGTCTGCCACCAATTCTTGATGTTGAAATTTATATTTTTGCAAGAGATTTATTAATCATATAATTCTTTAATGAATTCTTCACTAATTTTCAAACTGAAACATAACTTGGTCTCCTGCAAAACTGCATAACAGAATGTCTACCATCCATTTTATTTTCTTTCCAATATATATCATAAATCCTAGCTTAGGAAACCACTCACCATAGCCCTCTCTATTTTCCAATGTGCATTTTATTAGCTTTCAAGTTTCATACGTTATAGAGAAAAAATTGAGGTACTTCTTTTTGTCCTGGTGTATCTCAAACTCTTTCAGCAATAAATAATCGGCTTTCCCCATCTCCAAACACACTGTAAGTATTTATATAAGCCTCTTAAAATCAGAAACCTTGTAAACCTAAGTTCAGATTAAAGGTACTATTCAATATCTAAACATAAATGAAAGTGTGTATGAAATCAATCTTCAAATACTTGACAAATAGGTAATACATGTAGATCAAGCTTCACGCAAAATTCCAACAGTTACATTTAGTCAATTAGAAGAAATTTTCTTTGTTTGATTTCATTTTGTTTTCAAAGTATGTTACAACAAATAAATATATACAGGTTAAGTTCTATAATTCAATTTTCTTAAATACAAGTAAGAAACTTCTCAGGAAATGCTGTATTACACTGGAAATTACCTTGAAAATTCAGGGAATTACACACAAAAATACACCTTTAAAACATATACCGGTAATTTGAAAAAATAATCAGTTTTGCTCTTCACCATACTAAAAGTCAATCTTTTAACTGTAGTACAAGAGCTTCAACGCTAGCATGCAAGCAAAAAACATTGCAATTAAATTATGGACTCACAAGCTTCGACATGTGCCTGCAAAGTCCACAGAATAATGTTGTTAGATTCATATTTTGAATATTGTTAAGTTGTTTTGGTCCAAATTAACTCACACAGTATTTACCATCCTCAGATGTAAGACCTAGTTTTTTTATTTTCTAATTTTAATTTAAATTGTGGTGGCTTGCAAATGTCTGTAACTCCCTTTAACAGTTTGAAATCATACAATTGATGTCAATGGAATCTGCGTATCGCGTAAGCCTGTCCATGAGATGTATGAGCTTACCAATTCAATCGTGTTCTCACTCCACGACACTCAAATGCAACCTATTCATAAGAATACCATATACAGTACGATTTCTCAGTTTCTATGTGTATGTTCGCATATATAAAGTATGGCACGCAATTATCCAATATTATACAATTTTACAGATTGCCCATTACAATTAATATAACTTTTCATCAGGATATTTCACATTTCTTAGAATGCATTCACGTGGTTCCTTTTGTTCATCCAATGCCCCAATGGCACATTGATAAGGAAAACTTTGTATCGAATCAAACTGGAAATGGATATGCCCCCCTCCCCATACCTTAATAATATTCATGAAAAAGCAATAATTGAACAATGTCAATGGGCAACTCTCTCTCAGAAGAACAAATTCATTCAAATCAGGCCTGATTCTAACTTCACATCCGGTGGATAGAGAATGATGATAACGAGACATCCTCAGGTACTACTTAGATAACAGATTTCACTGCTTATGATTTGCATGGATTGAAAAATAAAGAATTTATTTCCTTACCACATGAAGTATTAAGATTTTAGACTCTGCCAAAACATCACTGTTCACAACCTAGGGAAAAAACATGATTAAAAACGTATATCACATATCATACAATTTTTTTTTATCATTTGGTACATTGATTCTATGAAATGCAAACAGGCATAGGAAGATATAATAGAATAAAAGAAAACTATAGCTTTGTACAAAAATATAAACAAATCTTGGGAAGAATTCAACTCTAAGTTGCATGTTACATCTTAGCCAGGATACCCTACATATATTTATGTCTTTGTTCTTTCAACTAAATCCACACATCACCTCCATCCATCCTCAAGAAGAAAAGATATTAAAAAATACATAAATAACAAAATATAATAGACAGGCTACACAAGCACATAAAAGGCAACTTCATGCCCAGTTACATGTACAAGCAACTTAAATTGACTTCAAGCAAAACAGACAAAAAGAAGAAAGTTGCCAATAAGGGCAAAACAAATATTTTACTTCATATAAGCCCTGTATGAAAATATAGGCTTGTTCACATATTAAGTGGTAAATCGCTGCATCTTTTTTTAAAACCGTAAATGAATGGCAACTGCATGAAGGTCCATCGCATATATGTATTAGTTCTGTATTATAAGCTCGAGATTCAGCATATTACACTGTCTTACTTGAGTTACGTCATCAAAACAAAAAAGAAATGTTTAACCACGTCATATCTGAATGAGGCTTAAATATGCAGAATCATTAATAAAGATAATAACATAAGCTCTTCTTACTGTATAACCCTGTTGCTGACTCAAGTGTTCAGCCACCACCAGTAGAGCATTGAGTGTAGCGCCCCCACTGCCGACCTTTGACAGGGGATCCTCCACCGTTAGAAGAAGGGTCTTTGGGTCAATGTGACCTTTCCTCTGTCTATTGTCCAGCTCTAAACAAAAAACATTGGAAAATGTTTTTTTTTAACAGTGAAACTTTTTTTTCTTTCTCCCTGACCCTTTAAATGTTCCTGTCACATAGAGTCTTCTGTTTGCAATTATGACATCTGAAGTATGAGCACACATGCACACATCTTTTGTTTTCTTTCCTTTCCTTTTTTCCATTAATCCTTTCAATTGAAAGCACTAAATATGTTTTAAGACATAAAAAAGATATGATTTCGAGCAGATATCTCTAAAGTTGGAAGACTTAAAGAAGTCATCATCTTCTCAAGTTCTCAATGAAGTTGAATAAGAAAAAACAATAATAGACCTAACCCTATAAAATCATCATATAATGAGACTGCCCTATGCAAAACTGTAGTAAATGTAAATCTCAGAGCAATTATCATATGCAAAAATGAAAACAAAACAGAATTGTGAGCAATATTTTGCATCAATTTCTCAAAGATTGAAATTTCCTTGGAACTTACCCTCTTGAAAGGCCCTTGCACTTTCTTTCTTTTGACATGTGACCACTATCGCTGTCCATTTTGTCTCAGCCATTACAAATTCTCAGCAGGATCAAACTATGAAAATCACAGGATCTGCAACAAAACGAAAAAAATCCACTATCAGCAAAGACAATCTCGACTATTTTCGGCCCGGAGTAGAAATACTACTAAAATAACAATTTGATAAAATCAGACGATGTGATCGAGACTGCTCATTCAAGTTGAAAGAGTATCTTGCGTTATCTTTCTTCTCCTTTCACATCATGAGCTTAGAGCAGTGGTGTAGTGCCAGTCCACCTACTAAAGGGGGCACTGCATCAAAGGATGGGGCTGGGGTGGTCTAGGCATCTTCTTTTCTCAATCCTTTTCCCCTTCTCTCTTTCTTTTTGTGACGGCTCTTTCTTTTTAATTGTTTATCACCATTCAATGGAAAGGGTATCCCATGACCCCCTGGTAGTACTACGACACTACCTCCGAGTAGATACATGACCAAAAAATCTTGACTTGTTCAATTTTAACTACAACTTTGTTCCATATCTTTTAAATTCAACATCATGCTAAGAAGTCGAGATTGAGAAATGCCTCATTTCATCACACAATTTGGTTTCCTCATTGCCAGAGCCATCTATACAGACTTTGGCCAACCCGGTTCGAGTTGCATTTATGGACACAATATGGCGACTACTGCTTTGTCGGGCAAGCACCAAACAAAAAAATATATGCCATGTTGTGACCCGAGTGAAACCAAGTTGCCCAAACTCTGTATATATGGCTCTGCTCATTAATTGCAATACCACTCCATTGATTCTACACATAACCAGAGTGTGATGGAATGAAAGTAATTTTAGAGTCAGATTTTTCTCACACCATTACCCTAAATCATCATGATCATACTGTAAGGGTTTACAATGTAATGTACAGAAGTAAGAGAAAAGATGCAGGGACTGGCTATGGTTTCGGTTCAAGAGTCTTACTTAGAATAAAGCTAATATTATTGTTGTTTCAACTTAAATTAAAGGTAAAGACCAGTCATGGTCATGCGATTGCATTGTGAAAGAAACGTTGTGAAAGAAACGTTGTGGAATCGATCAGAAAAGGTTGATCATCTAGCATATAAGTATTGGTGTGTACTGCAAGGTTCTGGAATCATAAAAAATGATAAGAAATATGGCCCAGTCTTTGTACAGTTACGAGCACTATACATACAAGTGCGCGACACGTGCGTTTATCTCTCACAGACCATGTAGATAAACTAATTTACCTAATATATCAATTAGTAGGCGGTTTTCCGGCAATTTTTTTATCATCATGTATTAGTCAAAACATATTCTTTCACATGATTGATAATAAGAGCTTCCATTTCATTTTTTGAAATTGGGGCGTTTCCAATAGTGGTCTTTACCTTTAAACTATCCTGTTTGAAGTCTTGTTCTTGGTCAGCTATATTTCATGAAAGAGGAGACCAATTATTACTGTGTACTCACACACAAACACCACACCTCCCTGCAAACACACTCTTGCGTGCAAAGCCTATGCAGGGGATATAATTAGAAGACGTTTTGTGACTAAATAAGGAATGAAGGCTTCCTATAATATCTATTCTTAAAAAGAACCCTACTTACAAGAATTGGGAGAAAATGCCATTAACTCTTACTCAAAGTTCAAGTGACGATTAAAACATGTCAATACACATTGTAATAAACAAGGCAAATCAATTCCTACCACACTTCACCATGTTTACCCTTTTAACTGTTTACCAGTATTAGTTAATACTGATCATGCACGTTCAACAACAACTCGACTGCCTGAGCTGAACATGTCTTGTAAACATGATTCTTATTCTCAAATCACATAGACCTACCTGTTTTGTCTCAGAAAAAAATGGGGAACCATTCGTGATGTTAGGGCTTATAATTTAGAATATTAATCGGCCTCTTTGAAATTCGATGGCAATGAGTGACAAGCGGGCATCAGTCTGTACAGATCAGTATGTCGACCTAGCTCAAGCAAGCAGCTGAGACTCAGGGCTCACAAGTGCACGTACAATATGTACTATATGTACGTACACATACCATAGTACGCTGGCGAGGGTTGGCTGCGCTCCGATCGACCTAGAGTACCTACATAATGTAGGTCAGTCAGACCGCAGGTCGTATGCTAATGAGCAAAACCGGCCTGTTTTATTTCCAATCCCGCGAGCGCTCGCTCCTGTCATCTAACGTCTCGCGAGTCACGAGATTTTTGTACCGTGTATTGGGAGTGCAGTTTAAGAGAAAACCACGCTTTCTGCGGTCGCCATGTTTAGGTGAGTACATAGTCCGTTTTCTTGTGTCTATTATCGTTCTTTTTCTGTGAAATTTGAGTAAAATTTCGTATAGAAAACACGTCATAACCACACGCCTTTCTTTAGGAACTGTTTTTGCAAGCCTCTAAATGTTGCTGGATCCTGACCCTGTCATAAAATGTACGATTTTAATTTGTTTTTAATTGCCATCTGCAGATGTTGACGATTCCATCGATGTATAATTTGTCCCGGCTCACAAATTAACAATATGAGTATTTGCCCCCCTAAAGTTATGAATATTTAATTAGTTGATCGTCTTGAAACCGTGAACGATGTGCACAAAGTCACGTGATGCCGGAATCCGAACTTAAGAGGCCATTTTCGATGAACGGTCAAGTTTTTATAGTGTAGTCCCGCGTACTTACATGTTTGTGTTTAAACCACTCGTTAGGTAACCAGTCGCAAACATTGAAAGAAAAGATCGAAGAGTCGAATTCATGAAGCAAATATGTTATGAATTTATCAAATTTACATATATAACCGTAAAAAAGTATATGGTTAATAAAAAGGTGTTCCAAATTCTATATATTTTTGCTGGATCAAGGTAAGGAGATTGATGTAGACTCTACAGTGTAGATTGTGTCTTGACTTGAGTCTTGAGATGAGTTGAGTGATCAGTGATGATGTGATGTCTGATGGTGATGGAGCCAAGTATTTGCACTTGGCTACTTGCAGTTCTAAACGTCTAGTGACAGTAACTTGGATCATGACATGGGTGAGAATCTGTGATGAAAATCAAGCAAGACCCAGTTTTTTATTATCAAAATCAGTTTGTAATTAACTTGGGTCACAGCATGCAGCAGCCTGTGCATCTGCCATGACTGGGCGCTGCGCCTGCAGTGACTATTCAGACTAGTTTATCCAGTTCTCAAATTCTTTCAAGTTTCATATCTCACTCTCAGATTCAAGAGTTTCAATTGTCAGAGCAAGGTCATTAGCTACCAATCTTGAAAGTTGAAACAGCCCTAGAATTCCATTTATCATGGTGATATTGCAGTGATCCATTAAATTGAGCTGTATTGAACCGAGATTGAAGGCACTTTTGCCCCTGAATTTTACCAGTCTTTCTGGTGTGGGGTCTAGATTTAAACGTATTTAAATTTCTGTTTTTTTTTATCAACAGTGACTCATTCTTAGTTTCTTTCGTTTCCCTTTTTTCGTTCCATGTAGGAGATGGCAGATTCATGTATATGGTGACTCAATTGTTCGTGGTGTAAGTTTTGATCAGGATCAGTTTGGTGGCAAAATATTCTGCTATCCGGGTGCCACTGTTAGGAGTCTTCGACAGGTAATTAGAGCACAAACAGACTTTGACTCTACAGTGGATGCAGTTGTAATCCATATTGGAACTAACAATCTCGGCAATAGTGTCTGGGAAAGAACTGGAGGACAATATAGAGATTTGATTTTTAGTGTACGTGAGCAGTACAGAGAATCAAGAATATTTATTTCCGCAATCTTGCCTCGTTGGGACGATGACAGTGCTTATGAGCAGTCTCTTTATTTTAATTTGAAATTACATTGTTTGACTAAAGAATTTTTCAATTGTACTTTCGTCGATTGTACTCGACTATTCTCGTTTTCATTTGAGCACTTCAAGTTTGATGGATTACATTTAAACAAGCGAGGAAAAACCACCTTTTCCAAGGAACTTTCTACCATATTACTGAGGAATCTTGATCCTGTGAAGCCCACTGCAAACAAGTATGTGCCTGCAGAACTGTTAATATTATGGACCCCTCCACGTAAGAGAAAATCCACCTGTACACAACACCAGCCTGCACAACACAAACCAACCAACTCATCGGAATCCGGCCCACCCAACTCATCAGAATCATCCAACTCGTCCAAATTACCCAAATCCTGCGTAGCACCCACTTTATCTGCCCAATGTAACGGACAATCAAAGACAATGCCGAGGCCAAGAAAAAGGAGGAGGAAGAAGAGGAAAAAGCATGTGGAGAAAGACGCACAGGGGTTCATGACCCACGCAAAGCCTGCCCGACAACCAGTCCGGCCCCCCGACCTTCCTGCAAACATGTTCATTCCCGATGTTTGTCCAAGATGGTCAATCCGCTACAAGGACCTCGGTCAAGGACCTCTACGTTCCCCCTGTGAGCTGCCAGGACCCCATTCTCCTTACGTACACAGAAGGCTACGAGGGAAAATGAAACGTCGTCATCTAAACGCGAGCAAACGTCAAAGACGGCGTAGAAAGGTATCTTAGCTCATAGCACATTAGTATTTTTGAGTACGCAGTTTTCTCATTATAGTTGTCATTGTACAGAAATCAGGGCAGAGTTTCATCAAACCATCATGAGTACAATTTCACCGACATCCCATCGAAACCTGTGTATTAAAATTAACACGCACTTCAATGGGATGTCTGTAAACTTGTGCTTATGACGGTTTGATGAAACGATTCCCAATTGCTCTTGCCCAACCTTGCCTAGTACCCTTATTTTAAAGTTCATATTCCACCCAATATTACATTTTTCTTGAAATGTTTGTTCAAAAATATTTGCTCTATGTGCACATTATGAAGGGTCATAAACTGATTGGGGACATGTGTACTTCCAGAACCTGTTTTGTCCAGTGTAAACTGTACACAAAGAAGAAGAAATATCCCGTCTTTCCTTTTATTTGCATATACACATTTCATTCATATGTAATTGATATACTCATGTTTATTTTTCGAGTTACATTAAATGTCATTTTGTTATGTTAATATTTCAATTTATTTTTGACTGAGAATCAATTTGTTCATTATCCCTTTTTTCTTTTTTTTCCACTCTTATTCCACAGATTTCATACAGACGGTACCTCTGCATCCTCAGTAACCTTCCCAAGTTTGTGCAGCAGGGGTAAAGCCTTGCAAGAAGGAGCAGTGTGGACCCTGTGCCTTATGCAAACGTTCATCCACAAGGTATTGTCACCTGGTGACCATTATATCAACGACACTCAAGGCGGCAATTGTGGCTGCTCATCCAAGTACCAAAGACACAGACTGCATATGCAACGCCTGCCGGATTAGGTATAACAACAAAGCAAAAGATTCAAAATATACACCAGAAAAATCTCGTGAAAAAGTCAGGTCTCAGTTATGTATTCTCTCCAATGAGGGGCGGTGTCAGAGCAATTCTCAAGTTGATTCAAATATTTCTGTTGAACAATTCAATCGTGCATTTGACCTTCAATATTTGTTGTTGCCCTCCCCTACACCTTTGTGCCATCAACATAGATTAGAAGTTGTGCATTTCAAAGAACTCACAGAATGTGCTGTCTGTGGTCACTTGTTGAAAGTAATTCAGTCAACTAAATTTTATAGGTTGGATGAATGTGAAAAAGTAAGCATGGAAAAACTGTTACTTATTAATGAATCCTTCAGAGTTAATGAAGGAGATCTGATTTGTAAACAGTGCTACAATTTTTCATCTAGACAACAAGTTCTAACGGACTTAGAAAAAACTATAGATAGCATTGAAACCACTCTTTCAGAGGTGAGCCATGATGAGGAAGATTCTGTTAAGCCCAAATCCATTCTTAAGAGATTGTGTAAAAAAACTTTCAAGGAAATATGTAAATGGTTGAAAAGTTGTTGTGGATTTTTACTAGCAGATGCATATGATTATTTCTTGAGGGAGTTGGAAAAAGTCTTGGACAAGAACTCTGACAAATATGAGCAATTTTCAAAAAAAGGTAGTTGGTTAATGAGTAGAATATTGGGCAAGTTTGGATGTATATTATCTGTACACAAATCCACTAAAAAGAAGGGTGTTTTCTTGTATCTGACTTCTGCCACTATCGAGCAGTTGTTAGAAAGCTTACATAATGCAAATTCACACTTACGGTTGTTGAAAAAAGGTAATGTCAGACAAGAAGATGATATTTCAACCCTACCTTTGGAAACCGAGGCTCAAACACTAGACCATATGTATCGTGTACTCATACTTGAATGCAATACAAGACTTAAAAATCAATCTAAGAGAATTAAAGAATATTATACTAGGGACCCTCTGTCAATTGATAAGTTCAATTTCAATGAAGCTCTATCATCTTTTGATCCTGTTATTTGGAATGTTGTATGTCTTCTTACCTCAAATTCTGAGGAAATACATGCTTTCAAAAAGACATCTTTGCATGTAGCTAAGGATTTACTTTCATTTCCTAATGATCATACACCTTTTGGGATGCAAAGAAAGATCCGACGAATTGTACTAGTGTTCATACTCCAATTTGTGCTTAGCGAGTTTTGCACATATCCTTTTCATGTAATTATGGCTAATGTAATCAAGGGACTGACCCATTCTTCTACCCTTATTACCATAGGGAACAGATTAGGATTTTGTTGTTCCGAGGACACATTAGAAAGGCTTTTGCAAGCTGTAAAAGATTCTAGAGAAGTTAATGGTCCTTTAGATCTGCTAGATTTACAAGCTGTTACACATGTCACAATAGATAATATAGATGTGTTGGCTTCTCATGCTGCCGTGAACCCCAACCAACCAAGGAGTTGGCATGGTACGTCAATAATGGCTCAGCAGCCAAAGCCATTTTCTGAACGTTTGGATCCAAAATATGAATTGTTAGATCGTGTCACCACTCAACATGATAGAAGTAACCTAATATCCAACAAAAGAAAAAAAAAGCCATCAATAATGGCTCAGCAGCCAAAGCCATTTTCTGAACGTTTGGATCCAGAATTGTTAGATCGTGTCACTACTCAACATGATGGAAGTAACCTAATATCCAACCAAAGAACAAAAAAGCCATCAGTTCGGAAGAAAATCAAGTTGGATCATGTTCCCAGTCATCCAAGCAAAGATGATTTCATGCCAACACAGTTCAAAACCAACGTGCAGTCTCAGCTTTCTTGTGATTCATTTGTTTTATCGGAGGAAGAGGTGGAATCCCTAACTCAAGTTCATAATGATATGATACTCTATATGTGTGAAAGATTTGTTTCTGTTGAAAGTGATCAATCTTCTTTACCTATTGTTCCAGGCTTCAAATGCAAACTTCTTTTAGACTCGGACAATGTAGAAACTGAGATTTCTAAGTTTTCCTATATGTATGTGCTTGATGAGCCAGCAGACTCGCGTCAAACTTTATTAAGATCACTTCACCTCTTGTACGATTCATTCAAAGTATCTAAAGACATTAATCACCTTGTCGTTGCTGGTGATGGTGCCACTTTTAAACTTATTCTTGACATCAAACAGGAATATGGCGATTCCATGGAATGGTTAATACCATACATAGGTGACTGGCATCTCCTCAAAAACTACCAAGAAGTGATAATGAAAATATTCTGGGATTCAGGGCTTAAAGATCTTGCCAAATCAACACACAAGAATATGACGCTTAACAGTCTATCCACCTGTTCCAATTTTAAACGTACTCATAGATTTCTATTACAGGCTCATGAAGCTATATTAATGTTACAGTTTCAGTGTTTTCTTGACCAGAGAAATATCACCGATGACTCTGAGGCTCTTTCTAATACATTTTTTCTGGACAGTGTTAAATCTTTAATACAGTCACTTGTAATTAAAGATGGTAATATTGATGCAAGCACTTTCAAAGATTTGCAGTCAGAGTTTTCCCAGTCCCCAATGTTTACATCAATGAAAGAAGAATTCCTTGTTTTCCGTAAGGAAATGTCAGACAAACTAGAAACTTTTAGGTTTTGGGATAGATTTGTGCATGAAGACTGCATGGCGTATATTCATCTGTTCATTGCAATTCGTTCACGTAACTGGCATTTAAGAAATGCAGCTGTAAAGGAGATGGCTCCATTATTTCAAGCCTGTGACAGGCAAAACTACTCTAAAATGATCCCTTTGCACATAGGTTTTATGCAGGCATTACCAAACTACATACTGAGGCATTTTGAAAATGGTGCCTTTGCTTCTAATATCAAGGGAACAGAGTTATCATCTCTAGGTCTTGATGAGGCACACGAGACGACAATTAACAAGGATATTAAAATGGCTTGGTCACGTAGTTTGCCAAAGAATATGGATAGAATAGCTGGCACGATCCAATACCAAGCAAAACTCATCTCTAATATTCAGGATGAATTAGACGTGTTTACACCAAAGAAGATTGTCCTTCATCGTGATCTTTCTCCGTCTGTTATAAAAGCAGAATTTGCTAATGTTAAAATGTATTTTGGTAAATTGTTAACAACACAGATGTTTTTACCAAATCAAGAGCCTCAGTTATATCATGTCTTTACTAATGTGCCTGCTACCAAGGACCAACAGGCAAGCCTTCTGTCATATCGTCAAATTGGTCAAGATTCTTATTTACTTTTTTGTAAATTTCAAATCTTAAAAGATTCTAGCAACAAGAAGCCTGTTACCCGAAGGCACAAGCTCAAAACATTTGCTAAATCTAAAGTAACACGAAGAAGAATGACAAACCTTGAAAAAGAGAAAAAAATGATAACCTTGTGTTACAAGAGAACGATCGCTTTCTCAGAAGATAAAGGCTTACCTATCAGTACCCTTTGTCAATTTGTAGAGAAGCCGCGTGCTATTTGTAACTCTAACGACTTACCTCATAAAGGTGCTAAATGGGTTATGTATGACATTTTCAATAAGAGATATGGTGAGAAATTTAATATCATTACATGTAACCCTAAAATAACATTGCCAGGAGCTTGCTATATAGCAGAAGGGATGAATATAATTTATACCAGCCCTTTGAGACAGTTCAAGACGTTTTTAGATTATGCAACATTTTTAGTCCGTCGTTGGATACTTTCTAGCTACAGAAAAGGCTTTATTGAAATAAGAATATTATTTGACCAAGTGGATACACAGGGATTATCACCCAAAGCAATAGAACGTTCTAGGAGAGATGATAGTGGTGATGATATAGAAGCAAACTACAATAATATAGCAGATGATACTGTCCTTCCTGTGAACTGGTTCAAATTTTTAAAGGTCAGGACACAGAAACATTGCCTAATTCGATATTTGTCAAGCAAATTCATTGAACTTGTTAAGGATCAGTTGTTAGATAATCAAATATTTATAACATCTGGAGGATTTCATGTAGGGCTAGAAAAAAGACCAAATTGGACAGGTGTCAAAGTGACAAAGAAAGGTACTGAATATCACTCCTTAATTCACAATCATGAAGAAAGTGATACACAGATTTTTCTTCATGTTTTTGATACTCAATGTACAGATATATTAATATATTCTATTGATAGGGACATTGGTATCATTGGTTTACCCTTGGAATTTGGGAGCAAGACTGTGTGTATTCAGTATAGATGTAAAGTTGGTGAGGAAAAGTATTTAAATATCAATCTCTTACAAACTGCAATAATGAAAGATTCTGACCTTTCATGTATAGTTGATAAAGATATTAGTATTCTCAAGTGTGTGCAAATGATATATATCTGCTCAGGATGTGACTTTGTGTCCTATTTTGCGCATGTAGGAAAAAGTATGTTTTTCAATGTATTTGTGCAATATGCCTCCTTCATTTCAGGTGACAGCATTGATACTTCGTTAGGAAATTTGACATGTTCCACAGTTGGATCCGATAGTGACAAGGGTCTTCTTTCCTTTTATAGGTTTATATTGTGTGTTTATTTTAAAGCAAACAGAGCCTTTCTTCATGACTATGATTCACCCTTACAACTTTTTAACACAGTTTCTGGTACTTCAATACTTAAACATCATCAGGAAGCATTAGCTATAGTCCGTAAAGCTTCATGGATAGGGACGTATGAGGACCAACTTCTTCCATCAAACACAGCTCTTCGCTTTCACTGGCTTAGGGCATGTTGGGTTAGTTCTGTATGGGGGCAGTGCACAATACCACTTTTTCAATATCCAGATATTGGTGCACATGGTTTTTCTGTTATAGTCGAGAATGGAATTTCAAAAGTTGATATTGTTTGGGATTCAAAAGAAAACATTAAGGAGATACAAAATAATGTTGCCTACCTTACTCGAGGATGTTCATGTGCCAAAAATAAATGTTCTAATAAAAGATGTAAATGCAAAAAACAAGGTAACTTTTGCGGACCGGGCTGTACATGTAGAAGCTGTGAGAATGTAAAAACAACACATTTACAAAATCCTACCTCTGTGTCTTTAATAGAATCCGATAACAGTGATGATTCTGATTATACATCTAGTGATGAAAGTGATTTGGAAATTAATGACAGAGATATGCAGGTTGATGATGATGTACATGTCTTTGAGACCTCTGAAGGTAATGTAAGGGAAGCTGAGATAACAGATTTTGATGAAGATGAAACAGAATTGGCTTAAATACTTACAGATATTACTTGTCGGAATGTTAAAGAGTTATTGCTCGGCATTTGTATTCTATTTTATATATGTTTGTATTTAGAGCTTTATTTAGTTATGTACATGTACTTGCTGCTTCATGGACGTAATTACTGGTTATTACAACTTAATATGTATCAGAACTTTTGTTACATTACTGTCAGCTTTTTATCAAAGAGATTTACTAGTAGATATGTTGTCTTCATATACATGCAAGGTGTTTTCAGTTACACCCATATTTAGAGTGGTTATTAATTCTAGATTTTTTTCTTGAGCACATGCATGTTCATTATTATATTATATTCTAGAGTTGAAGGAAGTGTAAACAAAATGTTACACTACTATTTAGTATCTACATGTATCTTGTATTCTGCTTTTTTAAAATAAGATGAAACTTGCCAGCTGACGTTTTGAATGCTATGGAGACACTTTTTTTTTCTACTAGCATTTGTACAATCTTTCTTTTCTTGCCAAAGAAGGTTCTATCTTTTTGTTTGAATAGACTCTCTGAGATATTTAAATACCGGTAATCTGTATGCAATTATATTTATGTTTGGATCATGGTATGCTTTACTTTTAACAAATGTTTTGTTTGCATTTGCTGTGATGGTGATAAGTATTGGTCACAGGGAGTCTTTCTTTATTTTGTCATATTGTACAACTCTGCATATATGTATGTATTTCCTAGATATCTTGTCTTCATATACATGCACAGTGTTTTCAGTTACACCCATATTTATAGTGGGTATTAATTCTATATTTTTTTTCAGCACATGCATGGTCATTATTATATTATTTTCTAGAGTTGAAGGAAGTGTACCGGTAAACAAAATCTTTCACTACTATCTACATGTACATGTATCTTGTATTCTGCTTTTAAAATAAGATGAAACTTGCCAGCTGACGTTTTCAATGCTACATGTTTGGAGACACACTTACATGTACTCTTTTTTTTTTTTATTCTACTAGCATTTGTACAATCTTTTCTTCTCTTGCCAAAGAAGGATTCTATATTTTTGTTTAAATGGACTCTTCAAGATATTTGAATACGGGTAATCTGTATGCAATCATGTTTATGTTTGGATAATAGTATGCTTTACTTTTAACCAAAGTTTTGTTTGCATTTGGTCATGGTGATAAGTATTGGTCACAGGGAGTCTTTCTTTATTTTGTCATATTGTACAACTCTGCATATATGTATGTATTTAAAGGAAGTAAATTATTTTCAACATTGTTATAACAAAAGGTCATGTCACTACTACGTTACTCACATTGCCATTTAGCATAGATGGATCAGGAAATGCAATTTGTATTAGTTCATTAGTTCTTCATAGTACCATTCCATCACACCTTTAATTATTTTGTTTATACTCTTGCCAAAGAAAGTTATCCGGGTAATAAACCATTATTATAATCATGTACACATATCACTTGATTATGGTTTATGAATATGCCATTGTTAACAAAAGGAATTGTGAAATATTTTGTTTTGGGAACAAGGCAGTTGCTTCATCTCCTTGACACATTTGTATTGTATTTTCACATTTTTTCTTTATGGTGGTAGATGTCCATTTCAACATTATTGTTGTCAGTTTTTTTTGGTACTAGACTTTCAATTTGGTTGATAAAAAAGACCTTGCCAAATATTTGTGTGTGACTTAAGAACAAGCCTATTTTATGTGTGTGATATTTTTTCACATGATATTGTATTTTTAAAGATGAAACCTGTACATATGTTTTTATATTAAAAAGCCTTTCATTAGTTGAATTTTGTTCTCATGCTCCTTGTAATTCTGTAAATATCGTTTCAAGAATGAGCGGTACAGAGGCCTACGAGTAAAAATGAGTGGTAGGTGTTATAGTTGGAAGAATAAGAGTGAGATGGATGAGAAAGCATGGAATATGAAAGGGAGAAGTAATGAAGTGATCAAGGTTAATGAACATACCTTTAAATTCCAACAATAACTCCAGCAGTGCAGTCATTAAAAAATATATATATTATTTTGTGATTTTTCTTTTCAAATTAATTTTATTTATTCATTTATTTAGTATTATTATTATTATATATATAGATCTATATATATATATATATTTTTTTTTTTTTGGTGGGGGGGGGAAGGGGGCATTGAATCATAAACCTATAGACCCTATGCTCAAAAATTTAAATGCAATGTTGAACTTCCGTTTAGTTTTTGGAGTTGCAATTAAACGCAACTTTTTATAGACTTATAGACCCTATGCACGAGGGCTGGAGATAATCTTCATTTGCACTCAAGTTTTTAAAGCAATTTCGAGGACATGAATCATTATTACACATTCTGTTTTTGGTTCTGGAGGATGAGTGCTGTAAGTCTAGGTGACCATTAATATAATTAGACTCCAAAAAAGTCCAAGTAAATTAGAGTCTAACCCACTCGATCTAGTAATTGCTGAGCAGCAACTTGATTTCACTAAGGGCAAATAAATTAAACATAATAATGACAATATCTTTGACGGAATAATTCACGTAACTGCTGCCTGTGAGCTGTGGTCCCATGGTTCTTACTGAGTGACTGCGACTGAGCTGAGATTGATCATAATTATGTGTTCACGCCATTCACGCAGTTCTGAACAGTACACACATTTAGTAGAGTGGGACTGATTCGGTCACATTGGTGTCGGTAAATTCAAGAGATATATTTAGCCTACGGTATTAAAATGTATTTCTTTTCGAAGCACCTCACTTTTTCAATGTATTATCCTGATTGAAATGAGAATAGTTTGTAGGTGAAATGCACAATTACGTGGAATAAATAGCGGACTGTAGCAGACAGATTCACTCCGGACCGTTCTGAGTGAATGACGTCATTGTAGGCTGCTCGCTCAACCAATCAGGGTGCAGGAATCGTTCGCGAGGGCTCGTTTTGTTCGTGAACGTCTTTTGGTAAAAAAAATTGGGACAATGTTGAACATTTTGCTGGATCCTGACCCTGTCATGAGATGAATCATCAAATATTTAGGTTCATTAGAAAGGTGAATATATGTGGATTCAGAATATTTATATGGCAATTACGTCTCAGGGGTTTAAACAAAAATTATAACGGTAAATATAAAACCTTGTGATTTGTGAATGTTTGGCAATATCTTATTACAAATATGAATCCTTTCCGATAACCAATTTCATTAAAAATATATATGTACAGAAATGTTGGGGTTTCATCTTGTGAAATCTAAAGACAGAAAGAGAAAAAAATAACTAAGAGCGAAACTATGAGCGTTTGCAAAAGTGTGTTTCACAGCGGCTTCAGAGGTCAGACGAAGGTCACGAGATCGTCGCTGGAAATAAAAGAAGCACATTTTTTCGGACATGCGGACTGACTGAGGTAGATCGACCTTCCCAGCCCAGCTGAAGCGCAGCATGGTTGGTGTTTAGGGCCACGCCCCCACCCCCGAAAGTTATTGATTGGGGTACTCCCCGGGGTACTCTCATTGTCATTGATAAATTCCTTACACGAGCCTCATCCGTATGTTATTGTCATTTCTTAAGTAAAGCCGCGTTAGTTAATCGCTCAGTATAAAGGAGGTTAAAATATCGACCAGGCCTATGTATGCACAAACATCACAAATCTCTACCCAGATTTATGGATTTATTGATCTGATAGATCTGCAGGCTCTGAGGGATATATATCTATAAAGGGAAGTATGTTTCTCTCCGATATAGGCCAACCCGCCTGCATGACAAGTAGGCCTATGTGTTTCACTGTTTAGAAGTCTTAACTATCTTCAATTTGTAATAACGTTTCTAATACATGAAATACTATGTAGACATGCATATCGCTATTTAATTTATAAAATACCAAGGAGTGCATAATTGATCATCCAATATTAATAACTTATTAAAAAATATATAAGCATCTCTCTGTTCTCGGAAAAGGAACTACCACCGTAGCATCCGGCGTAGCATATTAAATTTCTTTTTAATATTTAAGTATATACATGATTGCTTATAACTTCATTCGAACTTCTTATTCTTTCTCTTCTTCTCCCTTCTTCTTATTTTTCTTTTTCTTCTTCTTCTACTTCTTCTTCTTCTTCTTTTTCTTCTTTTTCTTCTTCTTCTACTTCTTCTTTTTCTTCTTCTTTTTCTTTTTCCTCTTCTTCTTCTTATTCTTCTTCTTCTTGTTGTTGTTGTTGTTGTTGTTGTTGTTGTTCTTCTTCTTCTTCTTCTTGTTGTTGTTGTTCTTCTTGTTCTTCTTCTTCTTCTTCTTCTTCCTCTTCTTCTTCTTCTTCTTCTTCTTCTTCTTCTTCTTCTTGTGTTCTTCTTCTTCTTCTTCTAGTGTTCTTCTTCTTCTAGTGTTCTTCTTCTTCGGTGTAGTCGCTTCCTTCAACCTTGAAGGTTCTTACAGAACGTTGTCATTGTATTATTTGTAAGGAAGTTTTATGCTTTTATTCTGATTGGGCATAATTAATCCAGTCCCATTATGTTATAGAATCTGGAATTTAGTTGGGTCGTAATGGTTCTGCTCTCCAGTCCAAGCATGCAAGTGCCCCCCCCCCCTCCTGGAGCTTTAGGTCGCCCATGGTGGGTGGCAATGATGGAATATGCCCCATTACTCACAAACAATTATCTCTAACTATGATTACCTATAGTACTGTATTTACAAGGGATGCTCTAATTAAAAGCAAACAGTTATTTACGTGTAATACTACAATCCACAGGAGATGTATGCCTACGAATTAAACGACATTACTCTCACTCGGGCAAGGTAATAATAATTAAACAAGTCTTCAGATAATGTACTAAGACCAGGCGCGTACGCAGACGGGGGGGGGGGTGTTACCCCCCCTCAATTAATGCGTGGGTATCGGAGGATAACCCCCCCTCACTTTTTTTGTCAAATTAAATATATATATATATATTGTGTGAGCTAAAGGGTGAAGGACAAAAATGACCCCCCCCCCCCCCTGAACGAAAATCGGTCGGCATAATTTTCCAATTTTCGGGACAAAAACAAAATTTGCTCTTACCCCTCAGGCTACACCACTAGCATGGGTGTCAATCGGGGGAACAAGGAGACACGTCCCCCTCAAATGTTTAAGGATGGGGGACACAATAGGGTATGTCTTCCACACCCCAACATTTTGGAGGTCATGTATTTTGAATTTGAATTTATTAAACAACAACGCATCACAAAAATGACAGTACATTATATTATGAAAAATCATACAATGCAAAGAAAAATACTGATACATGTATACATCAGAGTAATGTTGATTGAACAGTAATGGTTTTAAAACGATATTTAGACATACAGTAGCTCTGCATACTATTAAATGTACAAAAGAAATACACGTAAATAGTAAATATGTGTATTACTAATATTTAGGTGAAGTTGTTAATGGGAACTAGAAGTTATCACGAGTGCTAGTCGAGCCTATAGTTCCATTCTTTGGCAAGATTTGTTTAAATAAATTTGTTAATACATAATATTATGAATGTAAAAATTATTTGTTTTGTATTTACATATATAATGTAAATCATGTAACTTTTCTACATTTCTAAAATAAAAGAAAACAAAAAATTATATAATAACTCAAGTATATTCTTGGGAACAAAATGTCTCAGTTTAAACAAAATGCCTACTTTCTTTCGTCTGCGTTTGTTTATTGTCTAAATATGTTCTTTCCATGAAAGGTGACAATCAATTTCAATTTCTACAAATGATGCAACAGATACCTCTTTAATATCTGATCTTGATATTCTCAAAGATCCTTTTTTTTTTTTCTATTGATCTACTTTTGGATTTCATAATTATATAGCTTGTTTTCCGTATGTAGGTTATTTGCATTACACCATTCCTGCACCTTCATTAAATTTTCACTTACAATTTCCAAATCAATTTCTTTGTGTCTAGTATGAAAAGTATGAAATAGATTTGAGTCATCAGCAAATAATCTGAAATTGAAAAAGTTTGTGGAGTTAGGTAGGTCTTTTTTGAGGGATGCTGCTCTATACATTTCAAGCTGATTGACATGTATTTTCGCATGATAGGCTCTATGGGGCCCCACTTCTATTGTGCCTTAGATTCTAGAAAACAAAGCACAAAATATCCGCTCTAAATTAGGATTTTGATCAACGCTCAAAGGGCGTCGACTTTTCCAGTTCTCTGATTGGCGAAAACTGGTATTATCATTATTCGCGCGGTGGTGTATGCTAGTGCTAGTTTGTGACTGTCTGCTACACGTACACATGTATATTACAGACCAAAATTACATCACAAAGTCAAGATTAATATAAGTTTTATTCCTCTTAAAACACTCCTAAGTTTGTATAAAGTCCAATAGAAGAAAAGTCAAAAGGCCTTTTTCACAAAAACGAGCAATTGATATTACTAGGCTTTTGCCATGCTGCAATTGCATGATGCCGCTTAGCTGCTAATGCTATAAATATTTTGTCTACCACAATACTGAGAAGAAAAAAGGTTGGATCACTTCCCGGGACACAAACATCAGTGGTTGATTTTGTTCCTTTCTTGCCACCATTTACCTATGATAATTGCCCCAATTCAAGTCTGACAGGTGCCAATTTTAATTTAACAAGTTCCGTTTTCTGTTGTAATTAGTGCTCATTCCCCTTATGATAAGTGCCCCTTTTCATCTTTGATGAGTGCCACTTCTCACCTTTAATAAGTGCCCCCTCGTACACGTGCTGCCTTGTTTTACCTTATAAGTGCCCTTTTTCCTTCTGATAAATAATAATAATAAGATATTTCTATGTAAACCGCAAACTCCATGTTGCCACTAAGCGGTTTAAAAGGAAAATAGTTAAAAGTAAAGAAAACAGAATTTGCATTACATCAATTCAATTAATATTAAAACTTTGCAAATGAAAATAATACACGCTCTTTTTCGTTTGTATTAAGAGCCACTTCCCCTCCCCACAGATGCGCCTTCCAACACTCTCATAGATACCTCTATGAACATCTCATAGGTGCCCCTTTTCCTTCGAAAAACGTCCATTTTCCTTTGTAATAAATTTCCTTTTCCATTCTCAAAAGTGTTTCATATAATGTCAGTTTTTCATGATTATATCGTGCTTAAAACCCCATTAGGACTGTTCTTTCCTCTTTAAAAGATGTAATTTGTCGCACTGCGACCTCACAAATCTTAATTAAGTATGAAGCTTAAGCAGTATCTTGGACCATGTATGGAGAGAAACAAACAGTGAAATCATCCCTAATAATGTAATCAGAATGTAGGGGTATATACCATATCTAAAAAATGTTTATTTTTGCTTAGATATTTGCCCTTTGTAGGCGCCCACTTTTCCCAGAAAGTGCCCTTTTGTTGGTGCCCTCCCCCCCCCCCCCACCCAATTTGAAAGACGCTCCGCCGCACCTGCATGGACCCCATGCCGTATAACACTCGCTGCTATGCTCTACCTGGACACTCAGATTTCAGTGTTCCCCCAAACCAAATATATAAAACGGATTGTCGCCCCTGGCCACTATAGGCGACGCCATTGGTGCTGCTGAGCTGCTGACGATGGGTATACTGAAGATGAGAACGACCGTTTCAGTATAGCACTTAATGCGAAGCGAAGACCTTATCCATTTACAGTCGTACATTCACAAAAGTGCGCGTTCTCCTAGCCGCGGTGATATAAACCCAAGTGATTAGGTCTCCCTGGGAAATCTTCAGTCACTGCAGATGCGTGGAGCTAGCTAGTAACGTTTAACAAGCCTCTACTACTACTCCATTTGCTGAGGTAAATACTTTTTTTAATACTTAAAAAAACAGCTTTCCCGGTATTATTTTCATGCAGGCCCACTATTTACTGGTAGTATTAAGTCAATTGTGGGTCTTTCCTGTGCGGATGTTGAAATAGTATGGCCTCGGCATCCTATTATTTACACTTTCAGTCAATTTTTCGGATCACATTTAACCTGCATGCTCCTGATTTAGAATTGATTTGGTGTTAAAATTGCCACTGCGTACATTTTATAAGGAAATTCTATTTTGAGGAACAAGATGACCACTGCCAATTCTTATAATGGTATGTTTTCGGGGGGGGGGGGATTTCTTCGCCCTCAGAGTATTTTGTGTTCTCTTCTTTATTACATTTTCATTTTATAATTCCATATTTCTGTACTCTTACAAACTTAGTGGGATAATGCCCAATGAAAATAAACGGAAAAGAAATAGAGATAGTGAAATCATACAAATACCTTGGCACTGTAATTAATGACAAGCTGAAATGGGATGACAACTGTAGGGAGCTGTATACAAGAAAGGGCAGCAACGGTTATATTTCCTTCGTAAACTCAATTCCTTTCACGTAGACCGCACAATAATGTACCTTTTCTACAAGTCTGTGATAGAGAGCGTAATAGTAAACGACTGCGTTGTGTGGTACACAGCATGTCGAAAAGTAGACTTGTCTATGCTAAAAAGAATTGTTAAACCGGCGGGAAAAATTGTAGGGAAGAATCTAGACTTCGAAGATATTTGTAGAAATAGAGTACTCGACAAGGCGAAATCAATCTACCATAACAGCCGCCACCCCTTAAATAACAATTATGTAGCCCTGAGGTCAGGAAACAGGTTAAGATCTCTAAGGTCCAGAACGACCAGGTTTCTTAATTCATTTGTGCCAAGCTCAATCAGGCTGATGAACGAGGAGGGTTTAATCTAAGTCTGAATAATAAACTGATTTTAAACTGAATTGTGAATTTAATTTGAACTGTGAACCTAACTTAATCTGAATTATGACTGAATGTAATCACCTATTTTGAATTATAACTTGTATTTAATCTGAATTGTAAATTTAATTTATTTTGAATTATGAATTGTAGGTGATCGGAACTTGAGTTGAATTATATTATGAAATATGAATTGAATTGGTCTGAAGAATAAATTGTATTGAATCTGAATTGTGAATTTAAAGGTAAAGACCAGTAATGGTCATGCGATTGCATTGTGAAAGAAACGTTGTGGAATCGATCAGAAAAGGTCGATCATCTAGCATCTAGCATCTGCAAGGTTCTGGAATCATCAAAATGATAAGAAATTTGGCTCATTCTTCGTAAAGTTACAAGCACTATACACAGAAAGATGTATATGGGACTACCCTATCTCTCTCACCAGACCATGAGAGAAATAAATTTACCAAATATATGAATTAGTAGGCGGTTTCCCGGCAAATTTTGTATCATCATGTATTAGTCAAAACATATTCTTTCACATGATTGGTAATGAGAGCTTCCATTTCATTTTTTGAAATTGGGGCGTTGCCAATACTGGTCTTTACCTTTAATTTAACCCGAAATATGAATTTGATTTAACTACTTAGTCTGAATTATAAATTGAATTTGATTTGAATTGTTAATTTTATATTAATCTGAATTACGAATTGAATTGATCTGAATTATAAATTGTACTTAATCTGAATTATGAATCTATTTAACCTGAATTGTCAATTTAATTTAATCTGAATTATGAATTGTACGTGATCGGGATCTGAATTGAATTATTTTCTGAAATATGAATTGAATTTGTCTGAATCATGAATTGTATTGAATTTGAATTGTGAACTTAATTTAACCCGAATTATGAATTTAATCTTATTACTTAGTCTGAATTATAAATTGAATGTGATTTGATTTTCTTAATTGTATTTTAATCTGAATTACGAATTGAATGTGATCGGGATTTGAAATGGATTTGATCTGAATTACGAATTGAATTGGTCTAAATCTTTAATTGTATTTAATCTGAATTGCGAATGAATTTAATCCGAACTTGAACTGAATTTAACTACTTTGTCTGAATTTATGAATCGAATTTCAGTCTGCATGTTGAACTATCAAATTTGTTGTTACCTATGTCCAAGTTAAATGTTCTACTCTGTACCCATCTGTATCTTATTGATGTTTATAATGTGTAATCTTGTACTGACATGCAAATGAAACAAATTTCCAATCATTGGACAATAAATTTGAATATGAATATGAATAATGTCTTTCGACGTGTGCTTATAGTATTCTGGATATTATATACTGATGGGGAAAAAGAATTCTTTTTATTAAAAAAAAAAAAAAAAGCTCACCAAATGAATCATTATTTTTCAATTTCCTGATAATTAATGTGCATTAAAAAATACATTTGATCGATCTTGACAATCTTGACAATGACTATGATTGTAATATTAATTTCTTGGTTAGTTAAAATCGATACTAATTTCCAATATCAAATTTGCGTACTAAATATCGTTTCTTGTTCAAAGGGCAAAAAATCTGTTTTATAATCAGAAAAGGATTGAATTCAAATAATGGTCAAAACTGATGAAGCATTATGAAGTTATAAAAGTTTAATGCAGATTTTTCTAATATCTAAAGTTTATTCTAAAAACATCAACATTTTCGATGACAGAGAAAAAAAACACGATTACAAATTAAGAGAAATCAGAATCGCATAACGAATGAGTAATGGCTTTCTTTCTCTCTTTCAGAAACAGAAGATCGGGCTATTACAATGCTTTCAATTAGCAGAGTTCACGATGTTAACTCAGAGAAAGGGATGTACGGGAGTGAAGCGACACTCTCCCAGGCATCCACATCCGTTTGGAATGAAAGACGAAAGATGAGACAAGTCCTGCGTAATGTCACATCGAGGAACAAAGTCAAAGAGATGAGTAAACTACTCAGCGTTCTCGTAGTGCCTTTAATTGTCCTTATCGTCTTGTCTGGTATCAGTCTGGATGATAATATTAAAAGATGGCGGAGAGCTGAACAAACTGGCGTGGCTCTAAATCATAACAAATTGATTAGCGATATTGTGATCAGACTTCAGGTAGAACGTGGTTTGGCATCTACCTTCCTCAGTGGAAACAGAAGCAGTGTTCTTGTCTCGAGAACTCAGGACCAGAACCGAATTCGAACAGACCATGCGCTCGATGAACTACAACGTTGGCCGACCAACGGGTTTAACGTAAGTGGAACGGTGTTTACGTCCAAACGAGACTTCTTGGATAACCTTCAGATTCACCGAGCGAGAGTTAACGAAGTTGGGTATCCACTGAAAGTATCCAGCAATATAGCATACTATACCAACGTCAATATCGGATTTATACTCAGTGGGATCATCAGTACCGTGGAGTTAACCAAGCAGGAGTTATCATCAGTTCTGGTGGCCAAGGACACACTTCTCTTCGCCACTGACCTCTATGGTATCGAACGTGCTTTGGGTGGAACATATTATGCAGCTTGCCAGCTTTCAGATGACGATAGTGCATTGTTCAGCGCAGTCAATTCACAAGCAGAAGTGCTCACCAGGTATAGCAAGGCTTACTTCGGGGAAACGGACATCGAAGTTCCCGACAGTTCATTCCTTGATGTGCTGCGAAAGGAAATTCGGGAAAATGAAGATGCTTGTGCTAAGTATGGAGAGGACAATGTGTCTACATACGCACTCTACTGGTTCGAAAACAGCACCATATACATTGATCAGTTGGCTGTTGTTCTAAAAAATACCACCGATCAGATCTTAATCACTAATGAAAGAATCCGCAATGATGCTCTTGTCACGGTAATTGTATTCGCAGTAGTTGTGTCCCTGATCGTCATCGTCTGTTTTTCGCTAGGTACCTGGTTCGTAATCCAAACCAATAACCTGTTGAGCGTCGTTGGCTCTTATGCTAAAGAACTTTCGGAAAAGACCAGGGAATTGGACGCTGAGAGGAAGCGTGCGGACCGATTGCTCTATCAAATGCTACCAAGGTCTGTTGCAGATCAGTTGAAAATGGGCCTTTCAGTGGCAGCAGAACATTACGAACATGTTACCATATATTTCAGTGACATTGTTGGATTTACCTCCCTCGCTGCTGCTTGTTCTCCACTCCAAGTGGTTAACATGCTCAACGGTCTCTATAGGTAAGAATAGATTCTAACCTCCGTCATGATAAGTAGGAATTAGCAAATATTGACATGTTTATGGTTGTTTAAACGCATTGTTTAACAATGCCAAATCTGAGATGCATGGCCCTACGTACGTGTTATCAGCGTCTGTGATATGGTGTAATATTGAAGCCCTAACAAAATTGCGCTTCAAAAATGATCATGAAGTGCCTCAATAAAGTAAAAATCTTTTAATGACCGGTTTTACCATACTCATTTTCCCAATAGACTGTTGTGTTATAAAAACAGTTGGGAAAGCGGTTTTTGAAATTTCGAATTCCATTCATATATATTTTGATAATCAGACGGGCGATCGGCTTGTAAACGTCATGGGATTCCTGACTGACCTAAAGGTTTATAATTATGATTGCAGCATGAGCTAAATCCAGGATTTCGTTTAGAATCTGTGACAAATTAGATACCCAATCCCTTTAAAACTAGTTGACTAGACAACGTACGGTAACACCGTTGCATATATGGCCTTTACCAGTCATCGTGTCACTTTTTACTACGTGATATTTACGATTATTTCTCTCACTCATTTTTTATTTTTGTCTAAACAGTGTCCGTTAATCATGACTGATATAATTATGAACAAGACCCAACCAAGGAAAGCACAATACGAGTTATTGTATAAAACAAAACAAAACAAAGCAAAAGCCAGAAAGGAACTTTGAAGAAAAAGTTGGAAGGCATCTGGATTATGTGATCACTTATTGTGTAGAAACGTTATAAGCCCCGGAGAATTAATGCCCTTTGGGAAGACATTAATTTGTATTTGCCACATTCGACCCAGGTTTGGGTAATGAATACTTGGCAAGAAGAAGTTCATTGAAATGCTCGAGCGCTGTTATGACAGCCTGGCTAAAGCCGTGGTAATATTACTGGAGCCTCAGGAGCGGTTAATGTGCTAAACATGAGCACTATTCAAGAACCCACAATTGAAATTATTATATTATTTTAATTATATAAAAATGGCATCTGAAAACAGTGTGTCAATTGTCGTTCTTAAGTGCAATTAGATGCAAGGGATGTTAAACAAAATAATGAGTGAAATGAAGTAATCAATATTAGCTAGACTATTGCGAACAGTGGGTAGGATTCCCCCCCCCCCCCCACTCAGTGTTATTCCATCAATGTAAAATAAATTAGAACGTGACAATTTCCTTGCTTTTCGGACATATGCAATTAGGCATATTTATAAACAATGTAAGTATAGATACACAAATCGATAAGACGTAATAGAGTACCTAACTTCCTCGACTAAATCACAAACACACACTGACCCCCACCTACCCGCTTGCTTTCACCAAAGCAAGCCCACAACTGCATTCCTGTTATATGAAAACTGAAGATTTTTTCTCTATCTCTTTGGTGTTTGCCTTGTCATACGATTCATTTCTCCTCATTATGCTTTCCATACCATTAAGTTTTCCCCGAGTCAGTTTTCTTATCTCTCTCTCTCTCTCTAAGTGCCAAATCGATTGACTTTGGCGACCATATGCTGTTTCCACAACCATCGGTTCCTAGCCTTCTCTATTAGCACCACCCTTTAGTTCGTTCACTCCTCTCCTCAGAACTTCCCCATGACTAACTTTGTCAGTCCAAGGGATTTCATATTTCACATTTTGCAACTTTCCAAACGCTTTTTAGTATCAGAGGCTAAAGTCCATGTTTCACTACCATACATAAGTACTGGGTAGATGTAACAATTCAGTACTCTTATCCTGGTCCTCTAACCCATTGTGCGATTTGTCAGAATTTTGCCTAACTATGAAAATCCAGATTTAGCGAGAGCTACATGTATCCTTCTCTTGATCTCTGTCTCACATCTGGCATCCTCGGTGATCATGCTGCCGAGGAGACTTGTTTGATAACCTGTTCTTTCAGTTTCAAGTTACATTTTGGACTACTCTTCTTGGAGACTACCAGGCACTTTGTCTTTTATATAGTTGATATCTAGTCCCATTCTCTCACTTTCCTTTACAACTACATCCAAGAGTCTTTGGAGATCTTTCTCTGATTCAGATAATAAAACAGTGTCATCAGCATATCTAATATGTGTGATTAAATGGCCACTCACTCGTAATCTTTGTTGTTCAAAGTGTCCCGATATCAAATGTAATTATCAATATGAAAGAGTTATGCCTACTAAAAGAAATAAAACAAAAAACAGGAAAAACCTATGTTCTCTTTGTCGATCAGTTTACTATTCCCCCTTTTTTTTCTCCACATTGGCCTTTCCCTTCATGTTCTTCTTCTACCGCCCCCTCGTTGTTATAGTGTCACGACATTTAGAATATGTCATTATGGAGGTTTAGATTCATAAACATGAGAAGGGGAGAAGGGAAGTAGTTGTGTTACACATGCATACAAGGTGGGTGAGTTGCGTCTGCGTGACACATGAGATCCCTGAATCAACATGATTGTCTCACTCGCAGATGTGTGCTCAGTTTATTCCACGCATGATTCTAATATAATATGACGCAAAACGATGCTTCTCTTTCTTTTCCTAAAGGAAGTTTGCTTTGTTGGTTAACGTCACGGATTCCTAAAAGGGATATGAGCTTTATTTCCTATTACGGTGGATACAAGCTTCAAGATCAGAATCCTTTAAATTCGCTATTTGCGGAATCTCTCATTTAGTACAGAGGAATTTGATTTTTGCTTTATCGTGAGCCCCAAACTTTTACTCCATGGTACAAGGTTGAATCTCTTGCTGCCACTGCTCTCAAGTTCTTTCACAATACAGAAATATACATTTCCACTCTCCACCTATATAGGTGGAGCAAATAGATACCATGTAGGAAGAATATCCTTTGAATGCTTGAGTTTCTTTTTCTGTTATCGTGATAGGCATGATAAGTGTAATAATAATATTGATGATGAGTAACATATAATAGTAATAATAACAATATTAATAATAATAATAATAATAATAATAATGGAATTAATAATAATGTATGAAATTGATACGTCAACAAATCTACCAAAATTCAAATGCTCAAAGCACACATATTATGCAACAACTTAACTCACATAAAAGCATCTGCATCATAAAACAAGCACCCCATGCAGGAGTAAGATAGAGCATACCAAAATTATGCATGCCGACACAAACAGAAACGTCTTAAGATTATTTGTGAACACTGTAACTGATCTGGTAATACACATCTCTTGATGGAGAGTAATCCCAGTCAGCGAGGTCCCTGCATGATCATATACAAGATATAAATACCACAAATAGCTATTATGGTAATCTCACAATTTTCAGGGGATAGACTGGAACAAAAGACAGAAGATATGGGAGGATGGAATAAAGTAGCAATTTTGAGCAGCTTTCCAGTGTGTCTATTGCCAATACTTAATCCTAACTCCTAATACATATCTCGAGCATCAGTTGGGAACATAATTTTATGGACAATTTGTGTTGCCTATAAAGGTAATTCCAATTAACTTTATGGGCAACATTGTACACGGATGTCGTCCCCATGTGACACGTGAATACCTTTTCCGGTTTCTTTTCGGTTAGGAAAACACTACAAAACTCAAAGTATAACTTACCTACCTGTAGATTTCTCAAATGCAAGGTCTAGTAATGAATCTACCTTGTCACCATCTTTGGTTTCAATCATAATATTACCTGTCGCTAAAAGGCAACAAAGTCGGCCCCATTTTCTTTAAACAAAATTGTTGATTACCCACCTGCCGTATGAGAATACAACAACGCTTAGGGATTTTTTTTTCTTCTAAAGTGTTAAAGGTAATGCAAAGTTTTGGGAAATTATGAAAATTGGATGGATAGTAATTCTTTACAATTTTGATATATTTGGATGCCCCTGTGGATGAAATATAAGCACTAAAAATGTGGCCCCTAAAACACTTCTGCTTTCGAGAAATTGAATAATCAAAAATTTACCGGTGCTCCCGGTAAATTTCAAATATTTCAAATAGCGCGCGCGTGAGGCCATTCCATGGTAGTTGCGACCATGAAAATCCCAGGATATGCAGTTCTGATATAATTATAATTTCCAAATCGGTCGATTGTAGTGAAAACACATTGTTTTAAGGCTAAAGTAATATCAGTCTTGAAAGGGCGCTATACAACACAAAGAGTTTATTATTTACAATTTCATCACTTTAGACTCGATTTCAACCGCGACTACGATCATTGAATATCGTAAAATTGCATATGCTTCCATTTGAACCAAATTCATAACCCCATACCAAAACTTTGTATTACCTTTAAGGAGAGCAATTTACTAAAGGTCATTAGAGACTAGGAGCTAACGATCTTAAAACATAATTACATAGTTATATTACCATGATATATAGTACTTCACACTTAGTTCACGTCTCATATATAATCTGAGTTATCAAACCAAGGGCAAGATATATTATATAGCTAACTTTTAGCGATAGGCATAATACCTCTTCCTTATTTAGGCAAGTACGAATAACAAAGAAATATGTGTGAGTTAGTTAGTTGTTTGTTGCAACTGAAGAATCCGTGTGAGCATTATTGACAAAACATATAAAATATTAAGGGTACTATTTAACATTCAGAGATAATGTTAAAAAATAAGAATTCAAGGTGGTGAGAAGCAAGATTATAAAAGGCAACAATGAACTTACTCCTCTCCTGCTTGTAGCTAGATGTTAACTACGACTTAGGTTACCCATGCAGCATTACGAGATTAGTCATTCTGAAAATAAGTAACGTAAGGCATTAATTGGGAGTTTGGAGAACTGCTTGCAATCTGAAAATAATAATATGATGTGCAGGATTTTGTTTCGAAATCTCTGTGAAGCTATAAACTTATTAATCTATTAGTAGGATTATTTTCATATTTCTTCGGATGTTGCAAAGAAAAAGGAGATTTATAATGATATGAAACACAGAGTGGCAAAAATACGCCGTTCGATACACAACTACAATTCTTAGTAGGATCACATATCTAATAATATTTATAATTCTGCGTTCGCACCATACTGATCAAGATGTAAGGTTTAACTTCATAATGGCCAAATTCTACCCCTTTTAGGAAACTATACGCTTACATTATCTTATAAAAGTAATGTATCCCGAAAAGTTAATTAAATTCTAAGTTAAAATTGATTTCTTCTATGTTTCAATAGACTAATAAGTTGTAAAGATAGGTTATGTTCAGTTGTTTGGGGGTAATTTGAATAAATGATACTGTAGTTACTCTAAACTAGTAGTTTAGAGCAAATATATCCTTTGTATAAGAAATCCATTTTAAGTGTTTTCAAATAGCTAGCACTTCCTTTTAACCTAGTTTTGAGAGGTAAGTTTAATGAATTCTGCTGATGCGATCTTGATGGATGGGTTCAAATTAGTCATCTGTGTCGATTATTTTCACTTAAGATACTACAAATCCACATCACTTTATTATTATTTGTTTATTATTTAGAATTATTTACCTGCAAAAGATAGATCACCTTAATGTATTAATTGAGTCGTTGCCTCAATTATGTCTTCATACGCTATATAGGCAGTTGGTAAATATGGATATGTGTAATAGTTAAATATTATTTAAATCATTACTTTGGTAAACACGTATTAGGTAAGGTGTACAGTACAGGATAACTGACTTCCTTTATGAAATGTAACGATCTTATCTTGGAATCGTCAGTTTCCATCTACCATCGCATCAACATACAGCATGGTATGGAAAGGGGCATAGATTGGGCCTAAACAGTGAGGGACATCAGCTTCACGGAAGGGGCAGTGCTCTTTATACGTGAATAATAATTTGTTCATATTAATTGATTAGGGGAGGATGTGGAGGGGGCCTGTTTTACTTTCATTTTCCCTTTTACACCCCCTCTCTCTCTCTCTCTCTCTCTCTCTTGCTCTTTTTTTTGTTTTCATTTTCCCCTATTTGCTGTTCGCCTTTAATGAGGGGCAGGTGCCCCCTCCATGTTCCAATAGCTACGCCACTGTTGGTGAATGTTGCTGTTCCTACGTCACGACACGTTTCTACTACAAGCACTCTCAACCTTGATACTTAATTGGATGAATATTTGTAGGAATTGCGGGTTTGGGTTTTCTACAATATAGGCCATTTTCGTAATGTGACCAGGTTTAATGCATACGTCTTTGTGAAGTGTATTGATGCAAATTATTCATTTAACTATCACGATTAATTATTGTATTTCAATAGTCAGAATGCGGATTGCATACTTTAATTGTTGCTGGGTGGGACAAACAAAATAGCTTGTCCTACCTATTTTTTCCCCATCTAACAACATATAAGCTATGCAATTTGTATACTGAATATTGAAATATAAATATTTGTAACAGGTGAATAAAATAACAAGGCACTTTACAGACAGATATACATTAAATTTGGTTACATTACGAAAATATCCTATCGGGTACAGATCCCCTTATATCTAATCATAATGGCCATTAAACGATAAAATCGTCTGTTGAACACCAGAAGGGCATTAACCTAATGTTAGAGTATTATGACAAAAGCCCTTCTGGCTCTCGAAAGTCGAAATGACCTTGTGTCAAAGGCTCTGAAAAGAATTTCGCAATAGGCTATTTTCATAATTGGCTATTTTCGTAATTGGCAAAATTTAAGGCATACGTCTTTGGAAGTGCCTTGATACAAACTTTTAAATTCACCTGTCACCGTATCTAAAAATCGTATTTAATAGTCAGAATGCGAATTTCATACAGATTTGTTGCTAGGTAGGACAAACATTATGGCTTGCTCTATCTAACAACACATAATATATCCAGTTTGCATTCTGACTATTGAAATACAATTATTCTTGATAGGTGAACGAAATAATTTGTATTGAGGCACTTCACAAAGACGTATGAATCAAATTTGGTTACATTACGAAAAGCCTATAGCGTAACAATTTTTTCTAGTTTTAGGGGGCATACTCGTATGTTTTCAATTTAAACAAAATTAAATCGACTTTATAGTTACTCTATGAATTCAGTGATATAAACCTTTTTTTTTATAGAAACATACATTTGAAAAATCATAAGCTTTCATAATAAACTTCGGATCATATTTCTAATACATTATTGAGCCTAATATAAGTTGGAGTGAATGAGGGAAGAAATGAAAACGTGCTTCAGTCTTTCCCCTCGGCGTCATTTCTCAATGAAGGAAAAGGCATTGTTCGAGCAAACTATTGTATATATTAGAAAAATAATAATGGTAATGCATTAAAGGGACACTGTCCTACTTGTAACTACTTGCTCCCTCTATATTGAAAAGTTCCTCAATCGGTGCCTGTTGGTCCCCCATGATCCTCTTTTTCTTATGTTAAATGAGAGCTGAGTTAATGAGATAGCCACCTGTCACAGTGACCTCGATGGCTCTCTGTGTGGTCTAATCCCTTCTCGCCCAGTAGTGGTGACGGTCTTTAAATGAAACTTCGTTTATTCATCGAATCAAGAAACTTCATCCGTAATTTATATCTCACATTGGATGTATGTGCAATGCACTAGCCAAACTGGCTACAATTATACGTATCACGACAATAATTAATTTCTCGTCAACCTAATAATTCGTTGTGAACTACATAACTCTTTTAAAATTAAAACTTTAAACTATGATTTTATCCGTAAATAAGATTTTACTCAACTGCGTGTTCCTCAATACTGCTTCCCATCCGTTCCCATCGTTTTCTTAGAACTTGCGTCGAACATAATCATAGTAATTATGATAATTAACGTCTTTTCTTTCTTTCTTTTTTCTTGTAAATCTCTACAGCATGTTTGACGGATGCATTGACAAGTACAACGTGTATAAGGTTGAGACTATTGGCGATGCTTACATGGTCGTGTCGGGGTTACCTGATGCAACGGATAGACATGCCTGGGAGATCAGCACCATGGCTCTGGAGCTACGCAGTCTGGTCTTGGGCTTTAAAGTACCTCACATGAACGATGTTACTCTTCGCTTGAGGATTGGTATACATTCAGGTAAATATATAATTTTCATTCATTTGCTGTCCAAGTGGTCTCGTTAAAGGAGAATGGAGTCCCATATACCTCTTACAAGGTTTGTTTCCTTTTTGGCCACTGCCTTCCTCACTTTTATAATTCATCTTATGTATTGTCATGAGGAGAAATAAATGAATCTGAATCTGAATCTGAATATGAATATGAATATGAATACATCAGCATAATTATAATACAAAATGCGAAATTGTGAAAGTGCGTACGTTCATTTTATTACTCATTAACGAGAACAATCTTAAAACATTGCCGTTTGATTTATACAGCCCTTATGCAACGAAATGGGACATTGCCATTTACTGGGTGCCTATAGTAATTGATCCTGATTTCTCAAGGCAGTAAACGGCAAAGAATCACTTGGCTTGAGAAAGGCCACAGAAGTGCCTACTAAAATATTAGGTTAAACTACATGTTAGAACACGGGTAAAATGGAAATACGATAGTTTATCAATCTATTGGTTGTCAAATCACAACCATGATGAAGTGGAGATTTTTTTCCATTTTTTGTCCTCTAAAGAATGGATGAATAATATAAAGGCGTAATGATCCAATATATATATATATATATATGTTCTTTTATTTAGTGGGCTTTCCGCCAAATTGAAGGTCGTTACTATATCATTGGCATTTACACATACCTCCTACGCCATTCTTGCATGCAGCCGACGATGTACTCTCCTAATATATGAAATTAAATGAGAGTAGTCCCAATATATGATTCTCATCAATCTCAAGATGTGTGGTGCATGTTTCTATACTGACGGATAGAGAGATTACAGGCCTACATCTATTTAAAATTCATGGAAATTCAACCCTTAACGTGTAACCTCTTAACTATATTCGGAAATAGGTATGACTGATCTATCAGCTTAATTATATGCATTAATCAATTATGTTGCCATGGAGGTATAAGAACATAAATCTTTTGAGAGTAATGGCAAGTGACTTGATCACATATGGAATAATATAGAATTCTTCCCTTGTCATTGGATTGTATTTAATCATGTATTGGTAGATATGTCATACTGTTGGTCGCATTATTTTATAGCAGTTAGCTTTCTCTCTTTGTTTTATTTAGAACGTACTAGGATGGAAAAATGATCAGCGAAGCTGTTTTACATCATAATTATCATGGTCCTGATTAAGGACATACAACATTAAAATATTTGAAGAAAAAAAAAACAATAACAAAATTCATACATGCACTTCAATTCAATTCAATTCAATTCATTTTATTTTTACAAATTCAATTCGAAGTATGACTTTGTATTGTAAATGTTTGTTGTCGTGATTTTTATCAATAAAAATCACGACAACAAACATTTACAATACAAAGTCATACTTCGAATTGAATTGAATTGAATTGAATTGAATTGAATTGTCACCATCCTTATATCGTCTCACACCACCATTTGGGGTCATTTTTCAATATGCATTTTAAAAGCTTGTACAGAGCCTTTCGGGCATAATTATTACTTTGTGTTGTAAAATACCTTTATTGCTTTTAAACACAGATGCTTTAAAAAAATAAAATCGTTTATCTGCCATATTGTGCAGAAATAGAAATGTACTCTTTATATTTGACAGATTCCTCTCATTTCTTATTAAAGCTGCAATATTTACAATGAAGATTGTATCTCATTTGATAAATGGCGAAATAAAGACATTTACACTAGAGAGTGACGTAACCTATTCGCCATTAAGTATATTTCTAGGATAATAGTTTCTCGGATGATGCCTCTTAATAGGTCGCCAACACATCAACTATTAGCAATTCTCTTCAACCGCCCTCCTTATGACAGCTCATTTACGCAATAACCTTTTACCCATAAAATCGTGAAATCATAGCTCATGGTCAAGTGTTAAGTGGGTATTTTCCCCTTTCCCTACTACCAAAGATTAATCGATATGTTATTATGCATATTTTCATTGACGACATACTAACGCTGTTGTGAAACGCTTTTCTTCACCCCAAGCTACATAATAGACGCTGTAATATCGAGCGTGTGCCACTTTTTAAAATGAGATAACTGACCCCCAAATCGATTGAAAGGCAACTCAATGGTGTGAAGGAATGAAATTAAAATTATCAAGCCAATTTGTTGTGTTATATAATTGTGGTTATTATACAATAATGTTGGTTATACAATATTCAACTCAGAACTTAAAAAGGAAAGCATCAGTATGTTTTCTACCTTATTCTGACTACGTTTTGTGTTTTATTTTGTTTCGATATTTAGTGTTCATTTTAACCTATATTTCCTATGTACGTGAGGCAAAAAGAAGTGACAGAACAAAAACTTCTCAACTATGTACTGTATATCACTAAAAAGTATATTTATCAAATATCTGTTGTACAAACAGTAATGTAAAATACAAATTCAGATACCTTTATTGAAATGGAAAATATGATACTACATGTATATGCTATGACTATAAACACGTACGAGCAGTGTGTCCTAAACACGTTATTTTCGAACTAAACTGAAAAATAACAAATTATATCCCCAGGATATGCATTATTGAGAGGTCACCATGTATACTTTTGATTGATATTTTTCCTGATTATAGCTCCAAGGCTGTAGTTTCCTAAGCAACACGCCAAAACTAAACCTGTGAAATTTAAAAGAAAATCAAGTTTTGTGGTGTGTAATGAAAATGACTTTATCAGTGCAATTCATTCCAACGTTGTACTAATTATGACCAGCATCTTCTAGGAACATCTAATCATCTTCCAGCAAGTCTTTAGGGAATCCGCATCATCTATAATGACATGAGAAGAAGAAAGGTTCTATTGAACCATCTAGTCAGGATTGTGAAATGCACGTAAAATATGTTTGCAGTTTTGAGTGATCACTTGATCGCTTTCTTGCATCTTTTTAGATGTATCCATATTGAGGTACAAACCTGTTAATTTTTAATGAAAGGTCAGATGCTTCATTGTGAATGCCAAGTGATGGGATGATAATCAAACATGGAAATTATACTAAAGCAAAATAAAGCACCTGAATGATCGAAATATAGTGGAGAAGTTGATTTGATGATAGATCTTATGAAACAGTAAGGTGTCACTTTTGTTCACTCGAAATAACCAAACGTGGAAGGAATAATAACAATACTAAGTGACAGCTTCATGTCTTAGTCATATATTCCAGTCGCATCAATGAGACCGACTTCAGACCGACATCTGACCAATCAAACAATTACTTTACCCCCATGGCATACAGTCATTTGGTTTGGGATCGGTGTGACTGAGGTATGTCACAGATTCTCACCTAACTCCATCCAGGATAACATAATTACTTTACGTTCAGTGTATAATCGGAGTGGGTCCCGTCGGTGTGACTTGCCACTTATTATCCCTATGGTCTGAACCCCTTGACCGTTTGGTCTATACAAAAATGAAGTGACCCCCCCCCCTCAAGAAATATCCTGGCACTGCTCTTTATTCAGGTCGTCAAGATGTATGAAACTTTGGAAAAGTTACAATATAACGAACACAATCAGTAATTGGATGCGTGTAGCCCCCACTAGTGATGTCACAAGTGGGGACTCTATCGTCGGCTGTTCGCAAGCCAGAAGGACTTTAATTTTATTGCGATTGTTGATACATAGCAGATACAGGCTTCCTGCAGGCAGCCCATGATAAGTATTAATAAAGCCTCAGGGATATACTGCGATTGATAATTAACGTAACTAGGACAAAAGTCATTTGAGGCTTTCACTTGTACCTTCTCCTTGGGGATGTCAAAACCCGAGAGTGATTCTTTAAGTGTATACTACGGCACTACCCATGTCCGTCATTTTGCGAATCCTCTTGTTGCATTTTCTAAGGTTCTACCCTTTCAAGATCTTTTCAGGGCCATCCACCAAAACTACTTTATCGCTTTAAAAAAAACCCCACTAAAATAGGGTCAGAGATTCAGTCGTAATAGGTATTATGGTTATGATTTCCATAATTTTTTTAAATACTCTTTTCTATCAATTTAAAAACTGGGTATTTATTATTCATTGTCCTATACTTCCACACTTTTTAACAAGTCCTTGGTCGAGATAACGAGACAATGTAGATAAAACCTCATCTACGTGCATAAGAACTGTGCATTAGTTTATTGATATTCCATACCTAGACAAAATAATTAGCATTTCATAATGTGATCAGAGTAGGTCTAATCGCTCATTAATGAAAAGTGGCCATTTACAGTCATCACTGGGAAATGTAGGATAGGAGAAAATAAAACGAATCATTCGAAATGCACCTTTAGCATCGACCATTAGGGAGACCTACATGTACCCGTCGTTGCATTTACTGGTTAATGAAATCTAATCAAGAAATTACCTGACATATGCATAATTATGTCACAGGAGGCGCCGCCCCAACTTCTTAAGAAATGAATTTAAATATACTATCTCAAATTCATATTGCCCCTGAGACAGACAGATGCCTACAACACCAAAGTATATAATAATAATAATTATAGTGAACATTTCTTTATTTTGTAATGCGCGTCAAAATTGACACTCCTGGTGCAGTCGTGAGAAAATTGTATAATTATTGTGGTTATACGTCTTCAGACGTAATTAATTCAAGAAAGAAAGCAAAGTACACATAAGTTTATCATATTCCAGGACATAATTTTGTAGTAATAGAATTAAAATATCATTTTGACATAAAAGCAATAACATAATATGTCAAGACCTTTAATCATAACATTGATGAAGTTACTCTAGACATATTGTTATCATTATTGTTTGTATCAAAAGTGGACAATTTAGAGTTCAGTAATCAGTATGATTTTAGAAATTAGAGAAAGTTGCAAAATTTATTTCACATGCACTGGGCCACTAATGGTAATTGTGAGACCTATATAAGTGCTTGCTTGTCATCTAAACTTAATATTATACTTTGCTTGTTTGGTATTTTGACAATGGTCAGATACTTCTTCAACATCTAGGTCGCGCCTCTGAGAAGAACGTCATGTTTGAGAATAGATATTACAGATCAAGCAGTAGAGTCCATTTCACTGATGAGATACGTTTGAAGGTCGATACAATATCACTTATTTGATTACCAGTTTGTGGACCATATATATCTCGCATGAATGGCTTTGTTTGTAGGTTATACGTGATGTTTTTTATGCATAGGGATAATTTTTTTCCCTTCATATCGGAACAAATGCTTTTATGTTAGCACGAACTTTTGGCTAATTTGATTATTCACTATTTCTCATTTATTATATTGATAATAATTATTGTCAATACTAAAGTCCTAGTGGCATTTTGAACAATATAAATACTGGAAAGAGGTAAACGTAATAAGAAGAACCCTGAAATATTATAAAAGCACACACACAGTATTGTATGCTTTTGATATTAGAACTGTTTATAGATAAGACTTGATAGAATATTTGGATACGCGAGTGTCTTTTACTTAAAATTACAATTCACTCTTCGATCATGTTTAGCAACAAATCCCACGTGTTATAAGTGGAAATTTGCACTTGAAGAAAAGTATCGTCAATTAGTTGTGACCAATTTAAGAAACTCAAAGGCAGACCATGAAAATAAGAAACGTTGGGCTGAGCGAAATCTGACATTTTGACTATTCCTTTCCTCAACCATCTTTTGATGATTATTGCTCAATTAACACTTGATCGAACTAAAGAAAACGGTTAAATCTTCTTAATATCGTACTCCTTGTTTTGAGGAAATAATTTTGAAGAAATTGGGGAGAAGTGGGGATTTCTTTCCCTTTTACTCCAGCTGTATATACATTGTCTACTTGGTGACATAAGGTTTCCCCGCATACATCATTAACGACCTTCACAAAAGTGAGTAACAATCAATTACCAAACGTAACAGAAATATACTCTGATTTACATCGTATACAATTTTCATTTTAAGGGACTGACCACTGGCCAGAAAAGCATTTCTTTTCTATTGAGAGGTCGACTTATTAAGATAAGAGAAACAACAACAACACTATGATACAGAGTATGATGCCATTGTAGGAATGTGCGAAAATGGAGTCTTATTTAGTGTGGACTGCACACTGTGTTGAAGCTCCTTCGTGACAGTAAAATGTAGAATATTAACACATAAATGTGCTGCAGTGATCTTCATATCACTCTCTGCGGTAATGAATGTATGAAATTGATGAAAAGTATCCATGGTAATGACTTTCAGGCAATGAGACCGCTATTCTCAATTTTTATTTTTCTTCATCTCAAGCCGAGAAGATGTAACAGACATACTTTTTTGTAAGGTATTCTGAATGCTTTCATGAGTTCTCCGTCTTTGCCCTACTTCTCTCTTCCGTTTCTGTATGCATTTGTCGCTCTACATTTGTCTTGCCTTTCATTATCTTCAAATTAATGTGTAACAAATGGAGTAACTTGAGTCTCCAAGCTCATACGAGCATCGACTTTATTCAAGAATATTAAACCAATGGCTAATGAGAAGCGATATCTTATAGCACACTAATTTTGTATTCACAGGGAGAAGAATGGGTAAGCTGTCCGACAAATTTAAATGAATAATTTGTTGATTGTTTGCACAGAGACAAAATGACCATTAGATAATGGATGCATGAAATCGTCTGGTGTGACAAATTCAATAGAAATCAGACCAAATAGAATAGCGTTTTAGGTTTCCGAGCAAGAAATTGGGATTGATAATGGAATGAAAAAATGTTAGGATGAATGGGAAAGCGCAATTTTTAAAACAGCCTGTATTACTTAAACAGTTGGAAATGAGACTCGCATCACTCTATTGTCACAAAGTATGCATATTTCTTTGAAATATTTGGCATGCATAAAAACTATTCACTAAGTCATGGAAAGGGATTTGTAATGCTAATCTTTGCATAATGTATGTTCTTATGTCTGGATCAAATATCACTGTAAACAGTAAATTTAAATAAACGCAACAATATTAATTGAAACTCTTTCTTTGGATGCGTTTAGATGTGGTTTATACCCCGTCCACACAGCTCTGCGATATTACGAAGACCATGCCGATCACCCCAATCTGAAAAGATATCAAATCGGGGGCATTATCGCCGTCAAAATCCAGCAATTTTGCAAATTAAAGACTAAATCACGACTGTGCTGCTATGCTTCTACGTCAAAAGCGCTGCTGACTCGCTGCCCACTACGATTACACCAAGACCAATGCCGACCAAGCGGTCGTTTCTACTACGTTGCCGCTACGACGTACAGGACCATACTACCAGAGGCGGTTCTCCCGGGGGGCAGGGGGGGCACAGTGCCCCCCCCACTTTTTCAGATACCCCAAAAGTGCCCCTTTTTACATAGGAAAAGTGCCCCTTTTATTTTGTAAGAAGTGCCCCTTTTACATAGGAAAAGTGCCCCTTTTACTTTGACAAGTGCCCCTATTACTAAATAAAAGTGCCCCTTCCCCCTTTTCACCTCTGACGAGTGCCCTTTTTATTTTTGACACGTGCCCCTTTTCCTTCGACATGTTCCCATTTTCCTTTGCAATAAGTGTCCATTTTCCATTCTCATAAATCTTGACATTATCTTTAATAAGTGCCCTTTTTAATCTCTAGTAAGTGCCTCTTTTCAGGTACGAGAAGTGCCCCTTTTCACTTTTGATAAGTGCCCCCTTCACCTCTGATAATTGCCCTATTCAAAACTGAGAGGTGCTCCTTTTACTTTGACAACTGCCCCTTTTTTCCTTTGTAAGAAGTGCCCCTTCTCCTTTTAATAACTACCCCTTTTTTAAACTCGGATGAGCACACCTTTAATTTTAACATGTGCCCCTTTTTTTCTTCTAATAAGTGCCCCTTTTCCTTATGATAAGTGCCCCCATTAAAAAGAGAGAGCTCCTTCCCCTTCTCATAACTACCGCTTTCCCTTTCTAATAAGTGCCCCTTTTCCTTATGATAAGTGCCCCCATTAAAAAGAAAAAGCTCCCTCCCCTTCTCATAACGGCCCTTTTTTAAAATTTGAACGGTGCCCCCTTTTCATTCAACAAATGCACATTTTCCTTTATTATAAGTGCCCCTTTTACATTTTCATAAGTGCCCCTTTTATATCTGGTCAGTGCCTCTTTTCACCTCTGATAATTCCCTTTTTAATAATGATACGTGCCCCTTTTCCTTTCTAATAAGGGACCTGTCCCCTTTTCACCTCTTATAAATGCCCCTATCAAAATCTGATGGGTGCCCTTTTTCCGTCAACAAATGCCTATTTCCCATTTTCGTAAACGCCTCTTTTTCATCAGGTGAGTGCCTCTTTTCAGGTGAAAAAAATGCCTCATGTTCACCTCTTATAATTATCCTTTGTACTTTGACACGTGCTCCTTTTCTTTTCTAATAAGTGTCTTATCCCTTTCGATAATTGTCCCCTTTTCATGAAATCATTAAACATGCCCCTTATTTAAAGCGACTAAGAGCAATTTCCCCCAAAGTTCGCTCGCTGCGCTCGCTCGCATTTAAAGATGATATAATTATGTTAGTTATCAAAGGTCTTTTCAGTCTTCCGTTAAGAGAATGTGCTTATAACCCCATCACGATTGGCTTTTTTCCTCTTTATAAGATGTAATTTTTCGCACTGCGACCTCGCAGATCTTTAAAATTTTTCTCGCTCGCTTCGCTCGCTCGTAAATGCATATTCAGACATCCCACCCAACTGTAAAGTATGATGCTTAAGCGATATCTTGTATGATGTATGAAGAGAAACAAATATTGAAATCATCCCTGATAATGTAATCACAATGCAGGGGTATGTACCAATGTCTAAAAAATTTTATATTTTCGCTTTGAGATTTCCCACTGTAGGTGCCCTTTTTTCTTCAGAAAGTGCCCTTTTTTGTTGGTGCCCCCCCACTTTGGAAGTCGCTCGACCGCCCCTGCATACTACGTTGTTACACATACCTAGAAGACTGAATGTAGGACGATGTCTCTACGCTGCATGGTGCTGACACTGGCGCACTGAGGGGGGGGGAGGGGGAGGGGGAGGGGGGAGGGGGGGAGGGGGGGGGGGGAGGGGGGGGGGCAGTTGGCCCCCCAATTCAAACATGGTTTATTTCTAATGACATGATTTTCGGTTTTTTTTTTCCTCAGTTTTGCACATTTTGCCCCGCCCCTTTTTTCATTACGCCACTAGGTGCTGATCATAGTACGCTTCTAGTACGCTTCTAGTACGCTTTGTGGCGATGTCTATATAAATCGTGGGTGTTCAATCATTTCTTCAGTTCTTTCCCGACTTCGGAGATGAACGGCCAAAAACTGCTCAAAATATTTGCCGACGGTACTGCGTTTTTGTTACAACCACAGAGAACTCACCACGATGCTATACCACGCTGCTTGTACGATATTAGCGTTTCCACTTCTTTGCCTCGCCTTTTGTTAGCCACGACCCGGCTACGCTTATTTGGTGCACGTTCATTATAAGCATGGGGAGAGCGTGCAGCTTTTCGATCCATGACCGTTATTGATATAATAATTTTATGTAACCATTTTCAATAGATAACTTTAACAACCAACTGACCTTGCTACTTAATTCAATCCTTCCCCCCGCTTCAAACAATATGTGTGTATGTGCTTAAGCATTTATGTCGCCATATTAGGAATACGAAGTGATGTAATGAAAGCAGAAGTTCTTTCAAAATGTACTATGCACATGCACTTACTGAAGAAAAAAAAAAGTTTACGGTCGCTTTAGTTTAGATCGCTCAGGGGCACGTCTATTCATTTTGTAAGTACATATACATGCGTCCTTCGAGTTCTACGTTCCTTTCGTTAGAGAGGCGACAATATATTGAAATTCTATAATAACATTAGGGCAACTACGGTAATAGTAAAACCCTGTATATGGGTCGAGTAAACTATCACACGGTAAACTACAGAGCGTACCCAAGCTGGTTGGTAAATTACTCAATATTTTTGGATAACTTGTACATCTTTGAAAAGCTCAATTTCTCCATACGAATGAGGAGAAGTGACACCAAAACCATGATAGAGATGACTAATTTCAGACAAAATCTCAGTCTAAAGCAGAAGTGTCAGAAACCCAATTGTCAAAAATAAGTGAATGGCTGCTACATTTGCCTCATTGTGCTTTTGTTAAGGAAAGAAAAGGATATAGAAGTATTTATAATTGGAAATGCATATAATTTCAAAATTCTTAATTAACCTCATCTTTTCAAGGTACCATATCTATAATGGAGGAATCACGTTAGTAACAAAAAGGCACAACTTGTAATGGGTATGGTAAAATGGCATTTGTTCAACTGCCTCACTTCATTTCCTAAAACAACATGGCATGTATCTAACCAATAATGAATTATGCTACCTACTCACTCATGCGTGATCATTCCATTATGGTTATGGAAAGAAGAGAATATAAGCTTTTCAATGACGTGTATGTTTAATAATCATTACATCCACACCTTTTACTATAATTATCGTTTAAAAACCACCATGACTCAAACGTAACAGCCATCTACTTAGTTTGGACAATTTGGTTTCTAACACTGCCGCTTCGGGCTCTCTGAAATTAGTCATGCGTGACTTTAAAAAAAAATCATGATTCTGGTGTTATATGAAGAGAGATTGAGCTTTCTAATCAACATACATTAAACAAGGAATAATGTGAAATTATTGAGTTATGTACCCGTTTACTTGGGATTCCTTTCGTCAGGGATACCCTGTGTTATCCGATGAAGATTGTATTGTTTTTTGTTGTATATTGTCATATTTATTATAAAAATATTTGATTGAATTCTACCTTTTGTTTTACCTCTAAATTTGTCTCTAAACTACGAAATCTTTCATATTTGGTCATTCAGTTTTGAAATTTGTCCAAATATGCCAAAGGTAAAAAGAAAAAATAATTCACTGTACATGTCGGTAAACCAGTTATCGTGGTGCAAATCGAAGTTAAAAACACTGAAAGTGATAGGAAAAAGTCTTATGAAAACGTGTTGAAATTGATCCATTTTGTAATAATTGTTCTTTATACAGGTAGTTGCGTTGCTGGTGTTGTTGGGTTGAAGATGCCAAGGTATTGTCTGTTCGGAGATACCGTCAACACCGCATCTCGGATGGAATCATCTGGAGAAGGTACACTGTAAAAAAAAAATAGTTGAAATAACTCAATAAAATTGAGGAAAAGAATTGCCTTATTTTTATTAAGTAAATATTACCTGCGGCATCTTAAGTAGAATTTACTTATTTTGCTGAATAAATTTTTACTCAGTTAAATCGAGTTACATTAACGTAAATAATTTAAGTAATGTAATCATTTTAGATAATTAAAAAAAAGCTATGATAGGATTACATATTGCACGATTTGTACCCATCTAATCTAACAAGTAACATACACTAATCATTCACTACTTCTATTTAAGATTTAACCGTATATATATATCTACCACCATCACAAACTATTACATACGCTTCAATTCGACACATATTGAAAGACTCCAAATTTTATATATACTTGATCGTAGCATCTTAAAAGGAAAATTGGTTGACAATTTCCTGAAATATCAAGTTTTGATTTGTTTTGAACTAACTGGGTAACAATTAAAAATTGTCTTGTCTTTGCTTAGCCATGTTAAATGAATTAGTAAATGTTTTAAAGTCCTTAAATTTTCATTCAACCACAACAAAAGAATTGTTTTATTTAAAAAAGAGTTTAATTTGGTCTTAATGAATATTCATAAATTATGTAAATATTTCTATTACGCACTGCATCGGTCCTTACTTTAAAAAGATAAGAATAATCAACATAAATTGTTTGAGTAATACGTATAATTTCTGATTTTGAGTTAAAATTACTAAATTAATACAAGCTGAAATTTATCTTATGTATTTGATTTTACTTAAATATTCCACGTATGTTCTACTAAATTGAAAGTTTTAGTTAGCAAGACTTAAATTTAGTGCGTAAGTGGCAAAACTAATGTTTTCAAGTAAATTCTACATGGAAAAAATACGTAAAAATTACCAATGAACAAATTCTTTTTTACAGTGTAGAGTTTCTATATTTCATTAAATTTTGTTACAAAACAAGTTCAGGAATGCAAGCAATGTAAATGGTCAGAGTAGAACATGTGCCATGTATAAACCTTGTCAAATGATTGGCTAAGAGCATGTATAGTAGCAAATTATGTAAAATGATGTAATTGTAATCTCCCATGCATCGGCAGAAAAGCGATCACGTAACTTTCAGTAATTCCGCCGTGTACCCTAATTTCTAATATTACGCTGTAGCAGAGCGCATATTTTGATTATTAAACCATTTTCCTAAATAGTTTTCAAATGTTATGCCTTAAAATAGAGACAGTAGTCACTTGAAATAACTTGATAACAGAGCAAAAGAATCTACGTGCGCTTACGTTACAAAAACATCTCCAAGAATTTAGCGTCATAAAAAGAACAATAGACGACATTGCAATAGCAGTAGGCGTATACACGAAAAGAAAATACACTTAAATGCAACAAGATCGAGAATGAGTCAATTACAAAACAATTTTTTTTTTTGTTGCCAGGAATTTAATCCTTCTTAAATTTCATTATAGGAGAAAAAAAAACATATATTATTTTATCCGAATTCAAATGCAAATGAAAAAGAGAAAAATAGTCGTTGGTAGCTACACTTTCAAAGATACTTTGTAATGCATTATAATGTAGAAATCAAATGAGATATGAGATCTTCCAATGCAAACTGAGTTACGAACATTCTTCTTTAATATGCAACAAGCTTTTCTATGAGGGACGTTGTCATTGGCTTGTCATTGTCATTACTGTGTTTCTAATATGAACACATTTTTGTTCATAATCCCCAAGTGACTGCTCAAATTGGTACATCTTTCTCTCTCATATACCCTTTTTATGGTGTTGTATACAAAATCTTAATTGTGTGATACATCCTTGAGGCAAAAAGCTTCACAGGAAATACCGTGAGAGCCACATAACCAGTACAATCCTCTGATCTTGCCGAGCGAAAATGGACTCGTATACGGAGCTTGTATCATAATAATGAGACCTTGCTTGTGTGGGAAGGTGATGTAATTTTAATGTTTGTTTGTAATATTGACTTTTTAAAAATATATTTTAACAGTTTTTAAGTTTAGAAATGCATTTAAGAAGAATGGACAGATACCATAGCGCTAACAACATTGTGAAGAAGAAACATTAAATACATAGACTTAAAAAAAAAGTAATTCTCTAAGAATTAAATAGCTTTTCTCGGAATTTTTCTTCAAAGTGCCTGTAACAAGCATTCTCACTAAACAAAGATAAGAGGTTGGTTTTCGAATTCACGTATTAAAAAAAAAAAAATTACGTGTTTGAAGTAGGTACTAAATTACCATTGTAACAAATAAATAATAATGATATAAGTCATGTCATTAGTAGCAATTTTTTCTCCTTTTCAAAGCACTTTGAGATCTTTTTCTTTGGTTAGTGTCTGTAAACATGTATATTTAGAACCTCTCATGTCTAACATCAACAAGACCGAGGACTGTCACAGAATAACTTCAGATGATACATTTATGGAAATGAATAAATATATGTTATAAAATCCGCATGCTTATGAAACATAGTAATCCGCAAAATGTCTTTGAAAGGTTAGTTTTCAGCATGTTATCTAAAGAGCGATGCAGTTTTCTGAAGAATAGCAATTCAAATAATGCAAATAAAACATTATTGGAGATATATCTCGTACCAACAAACAGGTTATGCATGAAGATAGAAACACTATCAAACAAAAAGATGAATTCGCTCTAGATCCTCTTCTATCTTGTACTATAATCACGAATACATAAAATAGAGAAATTTAATAAACATGATTTGAAGCTATTCTCAGAGGAAATCACATATACATAAAATAAAGAAATTTAATAAACATGATTTGAAGCTATTCCCCGAGGAAATCACGTATATTTTTCATTGATCATAATTCCTTTTAGGATTATTTTCGATCGCATCTAGAAAAACAAAAATCCTTGTTTTTTCCCATGTCATCTGCGTTCTATCCAATCTAGATAGGAATATCGTACAATTACAGTTCTCTTGGTGGTGAAGAGCATTAAAAGTACAGTCATGCATGAACTGTCCACTCTATTTTTCATGGTAATATCATCTATGATTAACCCTACATTAACCTTAATTGCTCGAGATTATTTCATTTCCTCTTTTCAACTTCTTAAAATATGTCAAACAATAGTATATTATCCATGTATAGCGTATGAAGTGAATGATCTTGCAAGGCGACACAAATCTTAAGCTCTCATTGTGTTCATGACTTTGCCTTTTCCCTTGACCTTGGCATAATGAACCTATACATAACCTACATGTTTGTATGTTTGTAAGGTAATTTTGCAAAGCAGGAGAGAGAGAGAGAGAGAGAGAGAGAGAGAGAGGGGGGGGGGGGAGAGAGCAAATGTACCTGAATGTACACACACACATACACGCACACACCAATACGCCCATCCTCAGATATAACACATAGCTCGTGAAAAAGCTCATACATAGAATTACAAAATTGTATGTATCTTCTTCTTATAATTATTTCCATCAATAGTAGTATTACTATTAGTTTTAGTATTAGTATTGTTATCATTATTATTATCATTATCATTATTACCATTATTATTATTATCATCATTAGTAGTAATATTATTGGGAATAAGAATTTGAGATTCACATTTCATAAAATATGTATATGTACATTTACATTTAATGTACTTCCATACACCTTTAATATTACTTTGCTCTTATTCTTTGTTCTTTGCCTTTTTGATTGTCTTTGACTCTCAGCACTGAAGATACACATTAGTGATTCGACTTCTGACCAACTACAGCAACACTTTCATGGAACATTCAAGATAGCTGAACGAGGAAACATATCAATTAAGGTAAATAAGATTCATGTTTTTATGAATGATCGTCGCGTTCACGGTTCAGGTTGGGATTTGATCCATATCTGAAAATCATAGAAAAGTGGCATCCACTATTATGGAGTAGCAGATCACCGTGAAGTGGCATCAAAATAAAGAACGTACTTCATACGGAAATTTTACTCAACTATAGAATAACGACAGAAATAGAGGGTAGAAACGGGTGAAGAAAGAGAGAGAGAGAGAGAGAGAGAGAGAGAGAGAGAGAAGGGGAAGAGAAAGAGAGACAGAGAGAGAGAGAGAGAGATAGAGAGAAAGGGGATAAAAAGAACCAGGATAGTCTGGCTACCTGAGAGAATCACATTGAGTTGAAAAGAGATAACAGTTTGCTGTTTGGAAGGAGAGGGCGAGACAGGAGACATGATACGTTAATAAGAGACAGATTAAACCAGAAAAAAGGATAGAATAGTGAAATAATTTATTGAAGAAAATTAAAGATTAATAGATTCATAGAGAGAGAAAGAGAGAGAGAGAGAGAGAGAGAGAGAGAGAGAGGGGGGGGGGGGGGAAGAGAGACCACATAGACTAAAATATGAGCAAACCACGCATGAGCTTGTCGTACCATATCGGTGGCTGGGTTGAAAACCGGAAAAAAAGGTATTTAAGAAAGTGTATGTAAAAGTTATAACACTTTTTTTTTAACAATCTTCCTCCATAGTTATGTTAATAAAATCATAAGTAACAGCATTTGAGTACTTAGAATATATATATACTCTTCCGCGAGCAAGTGAAATGAAAGCAAGCAAAATTATAACCGTTATAGTACTAGTGGCAGTAGCTATTCTGATAGGGCCCAATGCCATGATTATTCGCGTATGTTTTTATATAATTTAATTCAAGTTATGTGATAGTCCGTCATGTTCATCTATTTACTTCTTATTGTAATGCGTCATTCGTTCGACTTTGCTTGGATCACGTCCTATTATCATCTTAATCTAACCTTCCTTCGTGTTTAGCTACACTATTTGCTGAAAAGGAAAGCCAATTATGACTTAGCCAAACAATTGCTAAGTGCCAGCGATACATCTAGTCATTTTTCTTTTGTAAACAGCATTTGGCAGGTGTGAGTTTAAAGATATTTTGTGAGTTTATCTTGTTTGCACACATTTAGCATGAACTGTACATCTGAATACATTCAGATGTATTAGAGTTTAGGCATAATAATATAATAAGACTGAGGCAATTTAAAGTATTATTGTATTGTTTTATACACAATCTTGCAAAATAAAGCTTTTCAACATTTTGCATCTCCCCATGCAGGGTAAAGGAGCGATGAAGACGTTCTGGTTACTGGATCGCATCCCACCATTCACACCACGTAAAGCACATGTAGAATGGGAACATGATAATCCACCATCCCATTTTCCTTCAGCTCGGTCTATAACTCCATCAGTGCCTGGTACATCTCAACCAGCTCTATCAAACAGACGTCCTCCTAGCCGTCCGGTCACACCCATCTACCAACCCTCTCACCAACCAGCCTCACCCGGAAAGTGCCTGGACACGCCCATCACTGACTTATCCTTCATTAATAATGTCACGTTAGATGCCATCTCTTCTCCTGCACGAGATGGCACATCTCATTCTCTGTCACCTAGTAACGGGGAGTCCAGATCTCATCCCGTTACACCTAAGAAGTCCCGCAACACACCGAGTAACCCAGTCACTCCTAGTAAAGTTTTAAAGTACAACCCCTTCATCTTATGCACTGAAGCACCAGCTAACGAATAAACCCAAAAGAAGTTACTGTGTTTATATTGCCTTCGCTATACTAATTTTTTTTTAATCATGACCAGAATCCAGTTGACGTTGAAAATAACTGTCTATTTTGTATGATAATGTACTTTTGTAATATTTCGACCTTTTGTCGTGTTAATTTAGTAGGAGATTGCCTTCACGTAGAGTTATTATCATGAATTAAGTTTCTGATGTTTTTTCTACTTCAAATTACACACATGTATATTATGATAATGACATAGTCATGCGTATATTCTATAAGACAACATGGCACTATGTGCCTTATGCCTAAGTGTATATAGACTATGAACGACCTCCAAAAATCAATCGCAATGTAACTTTTAATTTCATTTCGTGAATTGCATTTTAAAAATCGAACTCTAGTAGTATGCACCAGGCCTCTAAGCTATCTACCAACTCACGAATCACTACGGATTGCCGGCAGCGCTCCTTTTTTAATCAATTTGAATGAAGAGAGACAAAGGCTGCAATTTAATCAATCAATACGAGTTACTTTCGATTTGCGTCTCTCGCTTGCACGGTCCTTAGGTTTCCTCTAGCTCATTTTTATCTTTATTTGGTCCACCCTCATTTTTGCCTTTTTCACAAAAGTGTAATAGGCTAAAGCTATTGCCGTTTTGCACTTTCTTACTATTTGAATTTCCTTTAGTTTGGCAAAGTTTAGATCGATTCGTCACAGTAACTTATTATTAGAATTGCACTCTTGTCAACTTTATTAAGAATATAATATGTTTATTCTGTTTTGTTCAATAAAAGCCTTTTTTCTTTTTTCTGGAGGAATGGGAAGGATACTTGACATCTACATACATGCACTATAAATACATATAAACATTTACATACATTAAGCGACCCCCCCCCCCCATGCCTACCTGGGGACAAAATACCAACCATATTCATTATCAGGTCAATTTCAATGGCGATATTAGGTATATTTTCAAAACATGTAGTCTTCCATGACAAGATAATTTTGCCATGTTAGGTCGACATTTGACTATTTTTTTAATTAGAAATGTCGGATCACTTTTACCGAGAAGCAAACACTGAAAATAAAATATACCGTCGGGAATTGTCCTCAGTTTTAAGAACTTGCCGACACAACCTTGTGAAGAATGTCTTTTGACGTTCATATTTATCAAAACCTATACAAACACAAAATAAGGGTACGAAATTAAGTGACACATTTATTTTTTTCAATTAGCAGTCGAGGTAAAAATATCATCAAAGATTTGCCGACAACTATGGATTGCCGACATACGTTTTGTGATATCAAAACGTAATGGTAATCTTGGAATGACCTATCATAAATGTTAAACAATTAAGAGCAAAGGAGTGTCATGAAAACCTACTCGAAGAGACTGTATCTATACAAAGTGATTTTTTTGTTGGGTTTGATTTGTAAGTTCCCAATTACCTGCAGATGAAATGTGTCATATATACGACAATATCTTCGGTGATAAAAGCAGGAGACAGTCATTGTATTTAGCTTCAATTTTTGTATTTAGCTTCAACTTTACCTCAAGTCACTTCTCCAAATATTGTTGGCTAAGTTTGGCAATATTGAAATTCAAAATATTTTTCATATGGTTATTCACTTATTACTTATATTACACATTTCTTTTCTTTTTAAATGTAGGCTCATCATCATGTCTGTATATAGGGATAAGAAGCCTTCAAAAATGGTGTATGCTTGTCGGAGTGTTCACAGTCGTGTATGGTTTTTCGAGTACAGGCCTATGTTGAACCTTTTTTTCCAACTAGAAACAAAGATTATCAACAACAAATTATGACAAAGGGTTTAAGTGAAAATATTATCGGCGTTTTTCGTTAGCAGACGGTTATCCAACGGAGTCACCCAGACGATTACACCCTTAGTATGGGATATTGGCCTGATGCGTGGGAGTGTGGGTGTGTTTGTGTGTGGGTGCGCGTGTGCGTATGTGTGTAATCTGCTTGTATGTGGACAGTCGGACGTGAATGTTTAGTCAATAAAAGTCACATGAACATTAAGTTACAATATGGTATAGGGCATGTTTTATTGACAATTGAGACTTTCGTGACCTTAAAGCTGTTACTGCGCTTATTTCTCTCTTTTCTCTCGTGCATCCAATAAAAAACGATATTGTTCTCATTGTAGGAGCACGGGACGGGCATTATGAGTTCAGTCCTGAGTCGAGTAAATTCACAATCCACTGTCATTAATGCCTTCTTTGACTTGTAGTCGATGGAGAAACGAATTTAGATGTGCCCAACATTGAGCGATGTGTATAACATTTTCTAAGCATTACCAGAGAGTACCAACATTACCTCTCTTCAGCAAGTCCTCTTTTATTTTGTGTAGCTTATTCCGTTTATCTATACAAGAACGTTCCAATAGCATACAAGAGAGATACAGCAATCTTACAGGATACAAAATATTTACAAAACCCTTGATATCGCTTTACGACACTTCCCCATGCTTCTCATGGGTTCATTAGCTCATGGATCGTATTGACTCAAGAATTCTTTTGGGATTATTGTTTAAAGGTAAAGACCAGTAATGGTCATGCGATTGCATTGTGAAAGAAACGTTGTGGAATCGATCAGAAAAGGTCGATCATCTAGCATCTAGCATCTGCAAGGTTCTGGAATCATCAAAATGATAAGAAATTTGGCTCATTCTTCGTAAAGTTACAAGCAATATACACAGAAAGATGTATATGGGACTACCCTATCTCTCTCACCAGACCATGAGAGAAATAAATTTACCAAATATATGAATTAGTAGGCGGTTTCCCGGCAAATTTTTTATCATCATGTATTAGTCAAAACATATTCTTTCACATGATTGGTAATGAGAGCTTCCATTTCATTTTTTGAAATTGGGGCGTTGCCAATACTGGTCTTTACCTTTAAGTGGCCCAAACATTTGGAGAGATTTTTGCAGCGCTTTTTAACAGCAAGGAAATATCCTGTATCAATTGTGGATGGCATACCGGAAGAGAAGCGGGTAGGCAGTTGAAAGTGTTCTGTGTCGACCTTAAAGTTCTCTTTTTGCTCTTGTTTATGTTTATCGATTGGCTTAACCTATGTTCTGAAACCCACTTTAGGAAATAATCCTTTAAGAAATGTTTTGTATAAAGAAGTTGAATGTTTTAGGGTTCCCCAACTTTTAACGTTCCAATACCCCCTGAAGCTCAACAAACCCTATTAAACCTGACTGTCGTGTTGCCATATGCCTAGTGATATATTTGCGAATAAAAAGAAAGAAATCTAGTATGCGTGTATTTGATTATCACTATGAGTATGATATCAACGTACTGATTGCATGCGATCGATTTAATTGAACTACTACAATCATGTCAATAAGTAACACACGTTGGATAATCAATTATGGTTCTAACACGTATTTTATCGTCTTTTGTGCCAATAATCAATGGATTTGTGCCTTTTTGTACTTTAAACTATATACCATTGACCTTATGACGAATTGGTGTGTCTGTCCTGTACAAAAACAATATATAGAACAAAATAGGCTACATGTGAGAATATCCCTAAACATAATACTCATGTGTAATTAAACTGCACATAATTTATATTAAGCATAATTTTTTGTGAGCGCCTCTTTCAGAATTACGATCAAAAATTCGAAATATATGTATTTTTTAAATGAGAATATATATATTTGGGGTCCTTATAGGTGCCTTCATTTAACACTGTGCGTATATAGGAGTAGTATTCGTATCACTATCATTACGTACACAAAAATAGCAAATTATATTTTGTGATGAATAGATTGTTTTCTGAGGCTTGTGCATTAATTCAATCTAATCGAATTATTACTATCCACAATATAGCCTCAAAAGATATCAGCAAAGACGTATACCAGCGTATTCACAATTATATGTACAATAGTGATCAACATTTTTAGTGCCAAAAGAGATTAACATAATGGAAATTGGTATATATTTATAATTTACACATATATTGAAACATTTATATTATTTTGTTTGATAAGTGATTGTTCCTTCCGTAAATACACGAATCTAAATTGATATAAGTTCAGTCGATGCAGTTTCCCCATCATAAATGTATTGGATGCTTTTCATATTCGTGAATTACGCCAAAGACACGGTCCAATATACAAAAACTCATAACTTTGTTATCATTGTTTTCTTTGATTTTGTTCAAACTTTCACCAACCTGTATTCTTATTTTTGTTTTCACTCAACTCAACTTGTTTAGAAAGGTTGGATTGTCAATTGACACGAATATATTATGTAATTATCATTGGAACAAGCGGTCTAGGTGTATATTGGATTTTTTTATTATAGTACTCCTCAATAATTCGATAGCTTTAAACACGTACAATTTTCTAGTCAACGTTGTGTTAGACCTTAATTTGTGAATAGTATGATGCAGCACGAAAGTTGGGTTTAGTATAATCATCGATTTCTAAAACCATACTTGCAATATTTATGTATTTCAAACAGACGTGTTAGAGCACAAGTAGGTGAGATTAGCCCTTCTTTATGACATTATCTTTGTTGGAATAATCATGAAGTGTCTCAAATACCTGTGCACAGTCGTGATCTGGCGTAACTAATCGCCCCCAATCCCTGTCGAAAACGTGTGCAATTATTACAAAGTGCAATATGGAAGGATGCGTAAGTGCAATCAATAATTCTGTCATACCATAATCATGCTGATATACCATGTCACGTTAATGAATTAATCACGTACTTGGTTTTTATTCACTTGTATCATTAATTGTCGAGAGGCTATAGCTCATGAACACAATTTAATTTGTTGAAAAGATAATAGTTACTGTCATGACTTCTGTGACATTTCTTTGTACTTACAATACGAGTTATAATCAATGTCAAAGGCCGAATCCACGATTATCTGGGGGAGGGGGCATTGGCTTTCCTTACCATTAAAGAGGTTAGCTGATTTCCATGTTCTACCCTTTCTCCTTATAGTAGGGGGCCCCTTCCTCTATAGATCCACCTATCACTCATGTGGACGACCATAAACCACATTAATATTGTCATTCAGGAGTTATACTCTAGATAAGTACGTTCGTTAAAAATAAAAGCTTCTGTTTATGAAGAGAAATAAAAATTAAAGTACATCGTGTACCCTTTATTTCCTTGAACCCAATTGTCTGGGATTTGTTGCGATGTCAATAGTGACGAATATAGCAATGATGTTTGGCGAAGAATAGAATACATAATAAGCAACCCAATTACATATTATTCTTCGTCGCATCATCGCCATTCATCAATATCGGCATCGCAACAAAACCCAGGCAATAATGGTTCCATGAAATAAAGTGTACATGTACTTTCATGTTTGATTGTCAACTTTGCCATTACAGATTCCATCTCACTAAAGCAGGGCTCCCACTTAGCCGAGTTGGAACCTCGAGTTGTGGCGAGCTGGCGCGATCTTATGGCAAGCCGTTTTATTATTAATTGATATCAATAAATCAATTCTTGTTATCAATAAATAATTTTATGTTGTAAAGCAATGGTAATTCTTGATATCAAGAATTCGATTTCGTGATATCAGGAATTCGATTTCGTGATATCAAGAATTGAATTATTGATATCAAGAAATATGTTTTAATGATAAAACTGCTTGCCATAAGATCGCGCCAGCTCGCCACAACTCGAGGCTCCAACTCGGCTAAGTGGGAGCCCTGCTTTAGGTGTCCTTTTCTAGGATGAATCCATTAGAATGGATAGCCTTGGCATGTGTTTATATTGCGTGCCATTATCTGGCATTGTATTTACCAACTGATCATGGAATATTTATTGTATGGATGAATTTTTGGGTTTGTTCATGACATTATCTTTGTTGGAATAATCTGAAAGTGTCTGAAATACCTGTGTACAGTCGTGATCTGGCGGAATCGCCCCCAATCCTTGTCAAAAGCGTGTGCGATTACGTTACGAGTTGCGGTATTGTCTGGCCAATAATGTTATTAACACATCAATGAAACAAAACACATTAATAAATTAATGACTATGGTGTTGTTAGCTGAATGTAATAACCTTTACATCAAACTCATTGGAATCCATTCGGAGTTTTTGCCCGCCCCCCCCCCCCCCCACTCAATTTTATTTAGGGTATGCATATGCGTGTTCCCAGCGACCCCCCCCCCCCCCTTTTCAGCAAAAGTCCGGTGTGTAAAGTCAATACGGGTAGACCTTTTTCTTTTGCTACGAGCCGGAGAGTTTGGAAACACGCATGGTATCCCTCCGGAGTGGGGAGTGGGGGGGGGGGGGGATTTTGTCATTGTTCAGTGAATAAATAATGATACGTATGGATGATTTTGTTGTTGTTAATGTTTATCAATTATGTACCGAGTTGCGGCATTGCCCAGGCAAGGAAGTAATTAACACATCAATAATAAAAAAAAACATTAATAAATTAATGACTATGGTGTCGTTAGCTCAACTTTATAACCTTTATTCAGGGGCGTCGCTAGACCTTTTTCAGTGGGGGGAGGGGGGGGGGGGGTGTAGAGGCCAACGATTACCGACAAAACTAGCCACCAATTACCGACAAAATTAAATGTCCCAATATCTACACATTTAGCGCTATAAACCCGGGGCCGAAGGCTAAATTGTTTTTCCTATGGATTATCTATAGTACTTGCGTACACTGTAAAAAAATAATAGTCGAAATAACTCAATAAAATTGAGGAAAAGAATTGCCTTGTTTTTATTAAGTGAATATTACCTACGGCATCTTAAGTAGAATTTACTTATTTTGCTGAATAAATTTTTACTCAGTTAAATCGAGTTACATTAACCTAAATAATTTAAGTATTGTAATCATTTTAGATAATTAAAAAAAAGCTATGATAGGATTACATATTGCACGATTTGGTACCCATCTAATCTAACAAGTAACATCCACTAATCATTCACTACTTCTATTTAAAATTAATCACTAATCACTAACACTACTTCTATTTAAGATTTACATACGCTTCAATTCGACACATATTGAAAGGCTCCAAATTTTATATATACTTGATCGTAGCATCTTAAAAGGAAAATTGGTTGACAATTTCCTGAAATATCAAGTTTTGATTTGTTTTGAACTGGGTAACAATTAAAAATTGTCTTGTCTTTGCTTAGCCATGTTAAATGAATTATTAAATGTTTTAAAGTCCTTAAATTTTTATTCAACCACAAAAAAGAATTGTTTTATTTAAAAAAGAGTTTAATTTGGTCTTAATGAATATTCATAAATTATGTAAATATTTCTATTACGCACTGCATCGGTCCTTACTTTAAAAAGATAAGAATAATCAACATAAATTGTTTGAGTAATACGTATAATTTCTGATTTTGAGTTAAAATTACTAAATTAATACAAGTTGAAATTACTTAAAGTTTTTATGTATTTGATTTTACTTAAATATTCCACGTATGTTCTACTAAATTGAAAGTTTGAGTTAGCAAGACTTAAATTTAGTGCGTAAGTGGCAAAACTAATGTTTTCAAGTAAATTCTACATGGAAAAAATACGTAAAAATTACCAATGAACAAATTATTTTTTACAGTGTATGCGCAAATGGTCATTTTCCTCGACGACATAAATATGAGAATTATTTCGTCTTCTTAGTCATAATGCAGGCGCGGAGCTAGGATCTTATTTTAGGGAGGGGCGCTGGTAAGTAACCGAATCATTTTTGTGCGCTCATCAGGGGGTGTGGGTGATAGGCCTCCCGCGCGAAGCACGGAAGCTTAGACGTTCCTTTAAAATATTAGGAAAAGAAGACTATTTATTGTACCGTTCTCGACTGTTAATCCTTTTCTGAATTCAGTTTCTCCCCCTCCTGCGCAAAGCGCAGAAGCGTTGACGTTTCATTAAATTATGAGAAAAAGCAGACGATTCGGTGTACTGTTCTCGACTCTTAATCCTTATCTGATTCAGTTCTCCCGCGCGAAGCGCGGAAGTTTTGACGTTTCATTACATTATTAGAGAATTAAAGTAGACGATTCGTTTATCCGTGCTCGTCTCTTAATCCTTGTCTGAATGAAGTTTCTCCCTCCCGCGCGAAGCGCGGAATTTTTTGACGTTTCATTAAATTATTAGAGAAAGAAGACGATTCGTTGCACCGCTTTCGACTCTTATTTATCCCTATTTATCTGAATTCAGTTTCCCCCCTCTCGCGCGAAGCGCGGAAGCTTTGACGTTTCCTTAACTTATTAGAGAAAGCAGACGATTCATTGTACCGTTTTCGACTCTAAATAAGCCTTAATTGTCTAAATTCAGTTTCCCCCTTTAGCACGAAGCGCGGAAGCTTTGAAGTTTCATTAAATTATTAGAGAAAGAAGACGATTCGTTGCACTGTTTTCGACTCTTAATAAGCCCTATTTATCTGAATTCAGTGTCTCCCTCTCGCGCGAAGCGCGGAAGCTTTGACGTTTCCATAAATTATTAGAGGAAGCAAAAGATTCGTTGTACCGTTTTCGACTCTAAATAAGCCTTAATTGTCTGAATTCAGTTTCCCCATTTAGCGCGAAGCGCGGAAGCTTTGACGTTTCATTAAATTAGTATGAAAAGAAGACGATTCGTTGAACTGTGCCCAATTCTTAATCCTTGTCTGAATTCAGTTTCTCCCCCTCCCGCGCGAAGCGCGGAAGCTTTGACGTTTCATTAAATTATGAGAAAAAGCAGACCATTGTGTGTACTGTTCTCGACTCTTAACCCTTATCTAAATTTAGTTCTCCCCCTCCCACGCGAAGCGCTCAAGTTTTGACGTTTCATTAAATTATTAGAGAAAGCAGACGATTCGTTGCACCGTGCTCGACTCTTAATCCTTGTCTGAATTCAGTTTCTCCCCCTCCCGCGCGGAAGTTCTAACGTTTCATTAAATTATGAGAAAAAGCAGACGATTCGGTGTACTGTTCTCGACTCTTAATCCTTATCTAAATTCAGTTCTCCTGCGATAAGCACGGAAGTTTTGACGTTTCATTAAATTATTAGAGAAAGTAAACGATTCGTTGAACCGTGCTCGTCTCTTAATCCTTGTCTGAATGAAGTTTCTTCCTCCCGCGCGAAACGCAGAAGTTTTGTCGTTTCATTACATTATTAGAGAAAGAAGACGATTCTTTGCACCGTTTTCGACTCTTATTTATCCCTATTTATCTGAATTCAGTTCCTCCTCTCGCGCGAAGCGCGGAAGCTTTGAGGTTTCCTTAAATTATTAGAGAAAGCAGATGATTCGTTGTACCGTTTTCGACTCTTATTAAGACCTATTTGTCTGAATTCATTTTACCCCTTTACCGCGAAGCGCGAAAGCTTTGACGTTTCATTAAATTATTAGAGAAAGAAGACGATTCGTTGTACAGTTTTCGACTCTTATTTATCCCTATTTATCTGAATTCAGTTTCCCCATTTAGCGCGAAGCGCGGAAGCTTTGAATTTTCATTAAATTATTAGAGAAAGCAGACGATTCGTTGTACCGTTTTCGACTCTTAATAAGCCCTATTTGTCTGAATTCAGTTTCCCCCTTTAGCACGAAGCGCGGAAGCTTTGACGTTTCATTAAATTATTAGAGAAAGAAGACGATTCGTTGCACCGTTTTCGACTCTTAATAAGCCCTATTTATCTGAATTCGGTTTCTCCCCCTCGCGCGAAGCGCGGAATTTTAGGCGTTTCATCAAAATATAGAGAAAGGAAGACGATTTGTCGTACCCGCGTTGTTGACTCTTAATCCTTGTAAGTTTCCCCGAAAATGTTAAACCTCTGATTTCTTTAGTTGATATTATAGGAAAGTGAAACTTCGAGAAAATACAAGTATTGTAGTTGTAGTCACTCTCGAAGTCGTCACAGCGGATAAACAGTTACAGGTTCGAAGGGGAAAAAACTTGTCGGCCGATCGACAATCTCACCGACTTCAAACTTCTGCATTGATATAGTAGGCCTACACGAGGATTGAGCAAGAATACCGACACAGCTGACCCGACACAGCAACATAATATTTACCCGTGTCTTTCTTGCTCCCTCGACGAGACGACTCAACCCAACAACCCCCCTCTTTCTTTTACACCCACTCCTCCTCTCTCAGGCTCTTACCTCCCCTCTCTCTCCTCTCTTTCAACCCCGTTTCTTTTGTTTCCCTTTTCTCTCTTTTTTTCCTTTTCTTTCTTTTCTTTCTTTTCCTTTCTTTCCTCTCCTCCCTCTTTTTTTTTTCTCTTTCTTTCTTCTCTTTTCTTTCCTTTCTTTTCCTTTCTTTCCTTTCTTTTCATTTTTTTCTTTTCTTTTCCTTTTTTTGTTCTTCTTGTCTTTCCCTTTCCCTCCCCCTTTTCTCTTTTTTCCAAACGGCAGCACAATTTTACCGACAATATCTTGACAGATGGAGGGGTGTCGCACCCCCCACACCCCGCCTTTGGCAACGCCCCTGCCTTTATATCAAACTCATTGGAATTCATTCGTTTGTCATTTTCCAGGTACACAATTTAATTTATCTGACGGCGATCGTTCTATTTGCAATGTTGATAACGTTGGGCCTTATATATGTTAGTAATAATTATGTAAATACAGACTTAATGTAATGAATGGGAAGGAGGAAATCGTAAACTTTCTGCAATACGTTTTCACTAGAAATCAACCCCCCCCCCCCGTCACATAAAATAAGATGAATTAACAATAACTTAATATATAAGCAAATAAAGTGTAAAAAAGGACCCCCCTCCCCAACAAAAAAGAAAAAAAAAGAAAAAAAAGTTAAACAAAATAAATGCGTGTACAAAGATCAATCGGTGAATTTTTCATCAACAATGGCCATCACAGATGTATTGAAAATCACCATAGAAACCATCTTATACGATACTGTATTTAGTGTGCAATTATAAGACTGTGACCAAAATCTAAAAGCCGGAAGAGAGGCAGAGATACTTCTTCTTCTTCGCTTTAACTACAGGCCACCGTCGGGTGCATTCAATGGAAAGTGGTTCATTGCTCTAGTTTTTACATCGACCTTAAAGTTCTCGTTTTGATTTTGTTGATGTTTGATATCTGACCCATATATATCTCTAGCCCTTTATTTCCCTCGCTCACATTACAACCGATTCGAAAACGCTTTTCTTCTATCAAAACTCTTTACTCTCTATTCTCGATACCACTTTGTTTATTACGCATGAAACCCTTTGTTGAGCACATTGACGTTATGTAAATATCAGAGAATAATTATTGTGCCTCTCGTATACAAAATGTTATAATACCTGTGTATAGTGTATATAATTATTTTGTAGATACTTCGAAGTATTTATGAATATTAAATTGACACACTGTTGTAAATGATGGGTGTACTTATAACTGTCCATTTTGTTCTTTGTTTTTTCAAATATCATTGATGCGGACTAGCAGGTTGGTGAATTCATATCAATAAGACTGATCAAGATATTATGTGGATTGACGAATTGGAATGATGGAGTAATACTCTGAAAGAATGGTTTTTAGACGAATTAATGAACAGCAAAAAGTAAAGAGAAATAAAGCCAGATTTAAAAAGGAAGGGGGAAACACAAATACTCAGTGTATCAGAAAATATGCCGTTTTATTACAAAATTTAGGGAAGGAGCGATAATTCGAATGAAAGTCATATCCATTTAAAAAAAAAAAATTATGATTGTCTATTTTCTCCTTTCTTAATTAGTCTATAATATGACCATTATATCATAAATCTAGTAATACATTAGTTGAGGTTTGGTTGAATGTAGGAATCATGTATTATATATGATCCACTGCACCTATGTAATATGTACAATGATAGCCCTATCATGTATGGTTGTATAATAATACTGGTCATAAAAGAATGATCAAAATCTATCAATAACTGGTTTCCAATGTAAAACTGTACACATTATGAATCATCTCATATAATATATTCAAATCAATATCATTTTATTAACCATCTGCATACTCTCCACCACACAAACAATTTTAAAGCAATAAAATGTGACACAGAAAGACCCAATCAACAGTGTCAAAGAAAATACATATATTTGGCAAGTGGCTAGATAACTAACTGTACTGCACCACACAATAATCATAAATATATTATCAATCTTTAGATTAGGTCTGAATGATAACAAAACTAATACTAAAACAAAGCTCTAACTCATAGCCCAAGGTCAAGAAAAGAACTAATAATGAATGTTAATTATTTAATAATAAAATGTTTAATTGTTACTTGAAATAAGTACTCCGCACATTTATACATATTTGCAAAAGACAAGTATTTACTCCAATTTCATACAAAAAAATGAAAATAAAATAAAATCTTAATTGTTGAAATTCTATGTATGAACCAGAGCAGTTTTTCTAGCATAATCTCAAGTTAGGCCTGATCGAGTTCCATCATGTCAATAATTCATCATCTATCAAAAAAGCAATATAAAAAGAAAAGTCCTAAACAGCATTTTAGAACTCAAGTCCACTGACAATAAAGAAAATCTAAATGACAACATTATGTACAAATTTCTGGAATGTCCTTATGATATGGTTGTACAACACATCCTCTGGCGACAATCGCTTTGCATTAATTTTGTGCACTAACTGAATGCTTAAATGTCAACCCTAGACCCAACACCATACCTAGCCCTATCTCTAACACTGAACCTAACTTAAAACCCAATTGCAACCCTAACTCTTACACTACACCGTTGACAAAAAGCACCTACGGTATATGCAAAACATACGTAAGATTCAGTATAAGGTATTGGTACATCGAGATGATACATACATTATTGTAATATGAGTTGTACAAGAATTGCACACTGTGGTCATTATTATGGTCACATAGACCTTTGAATGTAAGTTTTGCTCATTGTAACAAAAAGATTTATCTACATTTTTACTGATAATGATTGAAATAACTGAGCACTCATTACAACTTAATCCTAACAATACAGACAAATATGAGTGCAAAATGACACACACCCAATAGACTTTTTATGGCAAATACTCTATCAAAGCAGTATGTGTTAATGTCAAGAAGTAGTATACTCTCATGGTCAGACGATCAAATCTTTTTAAATTATGGAATGAAACATTTGAAGGAAACTTGTTTGTAAGACTTACTATCTAAATTAACACACCTACAGAGTAAAATAATAAATAACTTAAAGAGTATTTGACTTAGGACTAACAATATTACCTCCACATTTAGTTGTATATGTTACTGTATATACATGTACATGTGTGACTAAAATATTAGTCTTAATTGAAATATATATAAACCAACATTACAGATTTACTTTTCTACTCCTAACAAGAAACAACAGAGGTATAATACATTGTTTCTATAATTGTTAACAATTTACCTATGATATCATAACTGTGAGCTTGATCAGGTTAGTCAATGAAGTATATTTGACAAATTTTGAAAGAAGGCCTGTAAAAACTAAGTAATTACTTGTAGAGAGCTGATTTATGTTTTATTTTGAGGACTACCAGTATCACTAAAGCAGTTGAAATTTGATAATAAGTTTTCTTCTATGGTAGCTACCAAATATAGAAACATTAAGTGCTTGATTTCAAGGATGGAAATAAATGCTAACCATATAGGCTCATCTAATAACATAAGATTAAAAAAGTAAATATTATTATGCAATGTACAACAAATACACAAAAAATTGCCCTTAACGCATCACAATTAATTTTTTTCACATTATAGGACAAATTATCTCATATGCAAGAAACCTATCAGTTTTCCTGCCACCGACCTATGAAATATTACTATAAATTAAAAATATAGATAAATACCGTATGCTTTAGGCTTCTATATATCTCATGTTGAAGCAAAGAGATAGAGAAGTCCTTTGGCATAGCTGATAATCTCTGAACCACCCAACTTACTCTCTCCATAAAATCTATCCACAAATGTGATGGGAACCTGAAAATATAAGAAAAAGAAAACAAACCGTGAGGTATTTACTTTTTATGTTAAATATATATGCCCCAAGAATAAGCCATGTCAAATTAAAATTCTTACACGTTTCCTTGTTGTTGTAATTTTGAAAAAATAAAAACAACCTCATTTTGGAATCATTTCAATTGGAAGCTCTCCCTTCAAACTAGCTGGAAAATATTTTAAATAAACTAAAAATGTTTGTCAATGTTTCTAGAGGGTATAAAAATGCTTCCTGGCTAAGCTCTACACTAACATTCAGATAGAAACAACCTTAGAGATGCCACTTGAAGAGAAAATATTTAAGGGAGTCGTTTTCATAATATCAAAAAATAATATTATATGAGAGATGTAATGGCAGTAATATGTACTTTAAAAATTGAGTATCATTACTCATTACTAATATCATTCTAAGAATATTTGGGGGTGTTACTTGAGGAATGTTTTGTATCATTACTCATTCAATGTTGTAAGCTTGTGCTGCAAAATGATTTTCAGCTTAGATCCAAATTATTAAATGGTGCAGGTGATTGAATGAATAATGAAATACATTGCCATCCTTACCTCTCCTATTTTGTATCCAAACTGCCTCGCTCTGACGATCATCTCCATCTGGAATACATAACCCTTAGAGACGCAGGAATCAATCAATCGCTGGAGGACCTCTTTCTTGTAGAGACGGAAGCTACCTGTCAGGTCAGAGGCTCCGGGTCGCAGAAGGACTTGGGCCAAGAAATTAGCTCCACGGCTTAGGAGAGAGAGAGAGCAGTATTCATCATATTATCAATTAATGCCATCTGAGATTCCTTCACAGAATTTCAATTCTTATCTTGAGTAAAGAACTCACAAATGCATAATGAAAGAAAGCTAAGAACTTGTATTTTAGTATGACCACAGGCAATAGCAAGGAAGCTTTGGGCCAACTACATTGCTACAACACTGTACTTGCAGTCTAAGCATTCGCACACAAAAGTAATATGGACTGAATTCCACTGAATGTAGTATTTGATACTGGTAAATGAAACTCAAGGAAATGAAACAGTCAGTAGAGGGCAGGTACAATTTCAAAGATGGGAATGAAATGCCTCCAGGAGCAATGCCATCACATGGAGAATTTATATTCTAAAAGGAGGTGCCAAGAAGTACAGAAAAAGTTGAGGAAGGGAAGGAAAAACAGACTTCTGTTTATTGCAGGAGTAAATTAAAAGAAACATTTTACACAATAAACATCGAATTATTTCAATCAAAAGTTCAGCTAATCTGAAGCAACACACCGTCCATTGTTTGAATTTTACCTGATGATTTTCCTTTTCAAGTCCCATCCATAGACGCCACCATTGCCTGCATACCTGGTTCCAGAGACAACATCACAATGTTCTTCCTTTTGTAATCTGTCAAAACAAGAGGCACACAGCAACAAATTTATTCTTCATGTTAGTTTTTCAAAGTCAAATTTGAAACTAAATGGATATTAAGGAGACGCAGTCTTCACCTGGTTACAGGGAAAGTTCAAGATATTTTGACTTGACATACTTGTATTGAATCTCCAATGTCAGTATCTCTGTCAGTAACCCCTCCTAGAGTTGGGATCATACCAAGTACTAAGGAAAAAGTACCGTCTTTCGATGTCAATTGTTGTTCAGTATCCATTTTTGTTGCTGTTGCCATGCATGGGATAGCAAATAGCCAAATAACTTTGTATTACTCCATCATACTTGTATAAATGTTTGGAATAAAAATGCCAATCTCCTCCCGCAACGATAATGTGTATTATTAAAGAAACATGTTTTCCAATGACGCGGGCTAGGGATAATGCAAAAGTTTGCTGGCAATAAAATAATCCTGGATACAAATTTGTTAACACAGTTTCCTGGAAATAAGAGAGCATAATCCTTCCTACATTTTGAGCACTGGGTCAAACATTGAGTGGTTAAATGTTCAACTTTCAGGTTACGCAACTTTTCAAAACGGGTATATTTCAATGCCACACTAATCATATTTTTCACTAACAAATAGAAATAGAAAAAACAAAATTGTAGCTTAACATTCAAGCACACGTCTATATATCATATTACAGATGATGATATTGTAATTCAATTCTCATTTGCAAAGGCTACTCAATAAACTTTCCACATAAAATCCTAAGATATATATATGGGGAAAGTACATTAACTATTTATTTTTATATCTTAAACCTTCCATAATTGATATGTAAATAGAAATCTGTTTAAATAAACCTTACCTGATGAATTCAGCAATGAACTTTGGCTGAAAAAACAAGAAGTTGAAAACAAAAGATAAACTTGTTGTACATAAGAGCAATGCAATTTTTTGTTGATGTAAAGGCAAAGTATTTAATGGGATTTTAGTCACTTTCAAAACAAATTACAATTTTACTGAAAATGTTTTTGAACTTTTTAGCCAGATGGAGCTCAAGAATTGACTGTGAGCCTTTGCACTGTTTTCTTTTCTTCTTCAGTTCATTACAAACACAGAGGCAGTCAGTGTGATGAATTCAGTGCAATTGTATTATTCTTGAGGTATCCAATTCGTCCTAGACAAAATTACTAATCAGTTTTATTTAATTCTAGTAACTATAGATACTATGAGAGAACACAGATCAGTGCTATTTAACAGGAAGGACAAATCTGTTTTTCACTTCACATATGCTGTTCTCCTATTAAAATTCACCCCCTTCTGTTTCACCAACATTCATCTAACCATATCTTAAAATATGAAGGAATAACATAGCAAAATTGTTTTATGGCTGTGTTTTTCCATCATTGGTGTTTTTTTTTAAAATAGATAATTCAGATTTCTTTTCATGCCTGCTGCCTATATTAGCAATGTATATTGCCTTGACAATACACTATAAGTATAACTTTCAAAAGGTAAATATTATTATAATATTATAAATGAATTGATGCCACCTGTGCTTGGGAGGAGAAATTTGATCTTAATCAACATGAAAGACATATCAATGAAATAAATGACTTTGCTGCATTAAACAAAAATAAATTTACAATTGCTTTTCATATATATCTTCTTCTTCTTTGGACTGCTAAGAAAGCATAAATGCTTGTAAGTAAGCAACCAGACGGCCGACGTTTTTAGGTCCTCTCCGAGGAAACTGGTAATGAGGATTAATGCCTTACCAAAGGGCACTAGCGCATCGACTTGGTTTCAAACCCGGGTCACTGGATTACGAGACCACTGCTCTACCAACTGAGCTATAGCGCCTCCTCTGTGTGTATGCTTACGATGGCCAGGTGCATGGTGCAATGCTATGCTTATCTTTGGAAGATACCACCCTTAAATTATATAAATTTTGATGACAGAAAAGCAACTTACATGGTGAGAAAGATCAGCATCCATTATGATGATAAAGTTGCCTGTAGCATGCTTGATACCATGGATGTATGCCGTACCTGCAATCAAATCACAGTGACTTCCAATTACAAAACAGTAATGACAAGACAATTTGCCTCATGTACAGATAGAGCACTAATGATTCAACCGACTCATAAGAAATTGTATTTCATCCTCTGATTTTTACACAAAACACCCGACAATAAAATTTTTCTTCACATCACTATAATTCTACCATTGGCTGCACAAAAATGAAGGAATTTCTTTTTGTTTTATTGTTGTAAAAAAACCTGTGCTGTCTATTAATCTACCTCTTAATAAAGCAATGCATGTATGTCATTTTAGACATCCAGCTACTGAATTCATGTGACTGGAGGTAGGAGGAAATTATATGGTATACTGGTAGGGTGTTATCACACGAGATGCATGTACTTGATTAAACAAACATTGGTGGTCTATTCTTATACCCCTAAAGCACATTGATCAAAGTGAAACTCACCTAGTCCAAGTTTCTTTGCTCTTGGTCGCAATACCTGAAGAAAATAACACAAATAATTACAATCAATGAAATTCAAATACTATAGGTGTGCTATTTTTTCTGAAAGAAATTTCCTAAATCTCATCCACATTAGGTAAGTCACAAATCAATTATATTTTACTTTTTATTCCACATTTACCTTCTCTCAGATCTGTTTATTTATTCAATCCTGAATATTTGACTACCGGTATACTTAAACATTTTACCAATATAATCAGATTTTTAAAAAGGAATTCACAAGATGGGGTTATATTAGTATAAATTTACATGTAAACAATGAATACTCAAAATATATATGGATTTTCTACTCCAATAAAAAATAAAAGTAAGAACAGAAAATTATTCACGATTCAGAAGATTAAATCCAATGAATGATATGTAAATTTAAGATTGAAAGTTGAAACTCTTAACAATGTAAATTTCAGATATTTCTTACATTCCTGCATGGTGGATATGTGCGCTTTATAAATATCCAATATTATTACTATTATTATTATTACAATTAAATAAATCAAAAATCAATGGAATAGATGTGCAGCAAAACAAATAGAAACACTTACAATTTTGTCACTTCCGTATATATCTTGCAATTGCTTAGCTACCTCCAGTGTACCATCAGGACTTCCATCGTCGATAACAATAATTTCAAAATCATGACCACTGTAAATTAAAAAAAAAATGTTGATTAGATATTTAGAAACTATTTCAGAACAAGAATCTTAATGAAACATACAATATTATGTGCTGCGCCGCTACCGCGCATGCATACTTTCTCTTCGCCATGTTGCATTAACTTTATACAACTTGGAATGAATTGGGTAAGGATGAGTAATCTACCTTTTTCCCATTGAAGGCTTCTTCGAATTATAATTTCAATTCAAGTGGTTGAACAGATGCCTAAAGGAGTCGAAGAACATTGTAAGTCAAAATTGTAATTAATACTTCTTAGATTTTGCCCTGCATATTAATATTTGAATAGGCCTAGATCTATAATGGGTCTTGATCTATATGAATATTTGTGTTGGTACGGTGTGGTGGAGATCAAAATTAAATCGTCCAGATTCTGGACTTAACCAGTATGTCGCAGTGATTATGGATAATTTATGACCTGGGTATTCATTCGTTTACGGTAAGCCACCCGATTTTTGCGCAATGTCATTCATTTTAAGTAAAAATAGCTTTGCACTTGTAATTTTTGTATGAAATCTCATTATTTGATAAATTACAGCATCGGATCCTGTGTGTGCGTGCGTGTCATGAATATTTATGACTAGCGCATGACGTATGGTTCCTATTGAGCCAATCAAATGCAGCGATAGGATGACAACATTAGGTTTTAAAACAAAGACGCTCCCGGCTCCCTGGAGTTAGAGTGACATACTACTATAGAGTAAAGGAGGGGGTAATCGACCATCACCAGTGTTCGGCCGGTCCGTTGGATGCATGGTAAAATCCCTTTAAAATACATCGCATAATAGCATATCACATATCCCACACATACCATACCATGCCAGAGACACTGAAGAACCACATTTGCAATGTAAAATATACCCTAAAATATCACATTTTAGCGAAATAATCGGCGGTCTCCCTACCCGAATCTAAAAAAAATGAAGTACTGTATATTACACGTGTCTGTAAGAAATATGGGTACCATAAAATGAGCTTTAATTCAAGTATTTTTCAGATTTAGAGCAAGTGAGTCGCAAGCTCAAAAGTATCTCATCGCATGTATTAAATCAATGCAGCCTGACACCGCAACGCACACACGATATCTCTGTCTAATTCAGATTCCAATTTCCGATAACTGCAGAACTAGTTTTCGGCATGGGATACCTGCTCCGCCCGCTAGTGCTATAGATCAGCGCGGAAACGCACGGCGCGCATGCGCGCTTCCTATTGACTTTGTACATGCGACCGAAAACTGGTTGGCTATGCCTATAACTGTCTCCGAAACAGTGAAAATTGAAATGAATATTGTCATGGCAATTCGTGATTTTTTTCTGGGATTCCTCTTTTGTTTAGCAGACCTAATAATAATATTTGCTTCATGATTTGAACAAGATATGATAATAAATAGGAAGTAAAGAGTCCAAAAAATAGGATTTTGTCTTAAGTGGCCGAAAAACCCCTCCTTTACTCTAGTCTAGGTCTGTTAGTCTCTAGACTAGCTATTGAAGTCGGGACCCAAACATGGGTCTATACGTGGGACTGAAGTAAAATATTCCGAAAGTTTTACTAGCGTTTTCTTACCTCTCTGAAAATGATTTTACGATGAGCCATGTGATCAAAGGAAGGTTTTCCTTCTCATTGTAGGTAGGGAGTAGAATTGAGTACTTATCAGCTTTAGATCGCGGCATTTTCCGGTAAAAATGTTGACACGTCGTCGGTAAAATCTGCTATCAAATGAATAATACCGTGTCTTTGAAATACAAATTGAGTAGGGAAATTTACTGTGGTATGTTGCGTGATTAATTATATAATAAACTGATTGGGAAATATATTTGAATATGATCCGAATTCTCAACATTTGTTTTTCTTATCTGTTTTAATTTGTTTGTTTCCTACAACTCTCTCAATATTATTATTATTTTTATGATTATTATTCAAAACACTTAGCGAGATACCAAACGGTCTACCAAGAATCAACCATAGATCATGGACTTAATCAACGTGGAAGGAGAGGTAGGCCTACCGAAAATATTCTACAATGGATTAATATTATCTGTTTGTATCTTTGTCTGTTTCCCTCAAAACACCATGAACACTCTCGATATCATCCAAGTTCCTTCTTTTCTCACGTTTTTTCTCTCCAGCTTATCTCCTTACAGCTAGCTTTGTTTTTCAGTTGATGCCAATCAAATAATAGTCTCTTATCTTCTTTTCTCAGTTTTTCAACTTCTTCTTTCTCCCTCAGGTTTCATAATTTTAGAACCATGCAGCCTCCTGCTCTATTGACTAAGGGAGGGGGGGGGGGGTTGCTAAGGGCGCATTTTCGGACAGTGAGTATTGGTTGGTTGGTTGGTTTTTGATTGGTTTTATTTTCTGTATATATAAAAATAGGTATGTAAAATTGTATACATTAAATTTCTATACAATCAATAGTTATGAAGATGGCTGGATTGCTCGTTCTATTCCGAGCCATGTGGAGGTTCAGCTATCCAGGAATCGAAGCGATCTCGCAGTCGCATTTTCTGGATAACCCTGTGACTGTGTGTGGCATAGGCCTATCATCACCAAAGGGTTAAACAAAAGAGGCATAATAATAGACTTTTTTCCAAACTTAAGCAAGGAATTTCTAGCTTGCGTTTTTCCTCTACAGGTGAGAACCTACACTAAAGTTGGCGCTTCGCTAGGTTTTAGAATGAGACACAATGCCCCCATTTTAAACTCCTGAAAACAACCGAGAGTCATTTTTGTATAATTAACCTGCAGCTTGAAGTGCATATTCACTAATTACATCTTATAAAGAAGGAGTAAAAACCCTGATGGGGTTTTAAGCACAATAATCATGAAAGACGGAAAAGACCGTAAGAAACATAATATGCAAACGTAAATAAATTAAAGAAAAGGTTGTTTAGTCACTTTTAATTAAGGATAGATGTTATGGTGAAAGGAAAAGAGGGCACTTATCAGAAGGTAAAAGGACACTATTTGAAAAGAAACGGAGCATAAAAAAGGGCAATAATATATCAGACGTTAAAAATGTGCACTTTGACCTTGTGCCTAAAAGGGAACACTCATGACTCAGAATGCAAAAGGGCCATTTGTCAAAGGAAAAGGGGCACATTTCAAATCTTAATAAGGGCATTTAAAAGAGGTGAAACTGAGGGGCATTTATTAAAAGGGGAAGGGGTTCATATCAAAAAAGGAAAAGGGGCACGGCGTGTTAATAGGGGGTACTTATGCAGAAGACGAAGGGGGCACCTCTTACAGAGCAAAGGGGTGACTTGTCAAAGTAAAAGGGGCACGTAAGTGCCTCTCAGATTTGAATAGAAGAAGTAGAAGAATGAGATGATCGACGGAAAAAAAGAAGATGAAGAAGAAAAAAAAGGAGAAGAAGAAAAATAATTAAGAAGATGAAAAGAGAAGAAGAAAAAGAAGAAGAAGAAGAATTAGAAGAAGAAGAAGGAGAAAGAGAAGAAGAAGGAGAAGAAAAAGAACTTAGATATATTAGGGACTTTTAGAATGAGTGAACGAGAACACGACGAACGCCGACTGATCATGCGTGTCAACGTACTTAACTGCCCATGTTGGCTACAATTAGAAATCTTTTAGATTGCACTCGACGATATGCATGCAGGAAGTAACACAATAAACATCACGGACAAAGAAAGAGGACATTCCTCATTCTACCCTCAACAAAAGAACATCCCTTCACTGCTAATATGTAAATATGTGTAGAACAGGTGCATGTGACACCTGTTCTACACATTTCAGCATGTAAAGGCGCTTTATAAATGTCAATATGTATGTATGTATTGCATGTACTAGATTTAGGAAAATCAAGGTTGACGCATTCTTGATCGCCGACTGAGACCACGTGACGCAGGCGCAGTGCCTTAAAATGACGTCACACGTTGCAGTCAACGCTCTTGACGTGCATTTCTAAAAGTCCCTATTGAAGACAGGTGTAGCCGGACAGTTGATAGAAGAAGAAGGAGGAGAAGAAGAATTAGAAGATGAAAAGAGGGGAAGAAAAAGAAGGAGAAACAATTTAAAAACAACATAGAGGGCGCAAGTAGCTATAAGTAGTTAGTGTCCCTTTATAGAACACTATAAGTAGTACAATGGAGATTTAAAAGGTGCTGTATTTCAAAGCCCAAAATACTTTCTGTGTTGGTCTTAATATTAATTGTACATGAAACTAGTCTTTTACCATATTAAAATGTTTTATAGACTTTGTTTGTTTAAATGCTTGACAATCCCAATGATTTTTTTTTTTATGGAAAAAAAAAAAAAAAAATAATAATAATAATAACAAAAAAAAATCCGCCCGCCCGCCCCTACTCCAGAAAAGCAATCGAGGACAACCAAACAATTCTTTTTTTTGGCCTTATATACAGGAGCATACAATATATTTGTGATACTTTGTATTTTTTTGGTTATATATATATTTATACATGTGCTTATTCCATACATTTTGTTTGTATATATATGAATGCTCACTATTCCTGTTTAATTATTGTCTCCTCTCTTTCATTGTTTCTTTCGGTCCTTTCTTTCTTTTGGACCTCTTGGAATAACAGAGCCATTAATTTAACTAATGGCTCTGAATAGAGCGATCCATCCGTATTATTTCTAAGTAACTATCATTATTTTTTAATATGTTCAAATATATAACTTATCCAAACCAAAAAGTTGGCTTAAAACAGTAGTTAGAGGTAAGTAACAAGTAAATTTCCAAACATCTTATAAGACTTCTGATGGACAATATTACAAAGAGAATATTAGTTATGATGGATATTGTAGTGTGCGGGGTAGTGTGGTTTGGTGCACACTTTTCGTGAAATCCAAAGACAAAAGTTCCGCTGTGCTGCACGCGGCGCCGCTAAAGCTTTTTAACGGGGAAACCCCCTAATCGAGGGGCGCGAACCGTACGTACGTCGCGAACACACAACATGTATGCATATGACAAACTCCTTGCACACACACTCTGCACCAATCACCGGATAAACATTCGACCTTGTCATTGTCATTGACATTGAAACTTTCGAATTTAATTCAGTTAATCTTGACAATGGCTTTTAACGCAGTGGCAAGATTTGTCAACCGAAGTAGCAGAAGCCCTTCCATGTTTGGGTACTCTAACCGGGTAGGTTAAGCAGATCAGATCGTCAGATTCAGAGCTATAGTCTCTGTCTGAGTTTGAGTTACATGTAGCTAACTCGATCCAGGGAGCTCCGACGCCTATCGATGCGCGTGCCTTTGGCATCGGCGATTGGCGTGGTAGCTTCCGGCTCCCTGGAGTTAAGTTTGAGTCAGTGACGCGAGTTAGATCAATTCAGAGTCTCACCTGTTTTAATATTTTGTTCCCCTCTTATTTTTGTTCATTGTTTATATCTACATGTAAATACTGTTACATGGACGTGGACCTCTGCTCTTGCAGCTGTGAGTCGATCTGCAGGAAAAAAGTCTTGAAATGAATTGAATTTATTATTAGCTTGGGTTGGCCGGCTCCTTTCCTTTTTCCTCATTGACTTGATCGAGCTGAGCTGAGCCATTCGCAGACCCGGGCAGAGACAATTTAAGTGAGTGAGTGAGTATTCAACAATAGGCTATAGCTCTGTTTAGCCTTATTAGTTCTATACCATTTCAGGCTACACTGAATCAACCTTCTTTTTTTTTTGCATGGAGATGAGCTTTATTAAAAGAAAAAGAAAATGATAAAGAATTCTTCCAACCATTGATTTTGCTGAATCTCTTTTATCTCTTTGTTCTGCTAGACCTGAATTGTAAAATGCTGACCCGTGTTTGAGATAGATTAAATCCCATTCCTAATTTTACAGAGTGAAGAAAGCACTATAGTAGCAGTACGTCCTACCCTTTATAGCTGCAACCCAAACAATGTGCTTTCTTTTAGAATGTTCTTTTTGTCTTCCTGTTTTTGCCACTTTGCATAATAGCTTTCAGTGCGATGTTTATCAGGGACGCCACAGTGCTCCAGTAGCAACCCTTCAGATAAGTATGATAACTTGAAAGCAGTGAAGACACCTATGCTCCCTCCTGACACCTATAAGGGCAAGAAAATATTTATGACGGGAGGAGGAACCGGATTTGGCAAGACTATGACTAAAAGATTTTCTGAGCTTGGAGCTGAGGTTGCCATTGTCAGCAGGTATGCTACTTAAGAACCTTCAAAGAGGAGATCCTCTGCATCTTTAATTTCTCAGGAACTTAGTTTTCAAGTAGTGAAAGCATATTTTTTTTACTTAAGTGTTGTTGCCATCTTACAAAACTGTGATAAAAAGTCTCTAACGCTTGGCCTTGTTCCATGTAGCAAAGAGCTATGTTCAATAGCTGTGTATGCTAGAACTGGTTGGATTTTTATCCTGAATGAATTACAGAAGCTCCATGAATGTTGCTGTGATGACTGATGAGGAGGGGGGGGGGGGGAATTGATTGAAATAGACCCTATTATTATACCAAGAAATTTGTACAGAGGCATCATAACAATGTTGGTTTGTTTTATGATTAAATTCAGAAAAAACAATTGTCTATCATAGAGACATAATAGACGGATGGTACAACAGGAGATACTATTTTCATTAGATTGATGCTGACTTTTTTATAAATTGTTCTTAAAAGATATAAAGAGTGAAAGATTCATTTCATGCACTTTGTATTTTTTATGATATAGCAAAATACAGTTCATAAATTTCTCTGCATGCAAAATAACTCATTCTCATAGCACTCATTGTACAATGATAGATTAGTAGTGTTGACTGCAAGCAAGTACTGGTAGAGGTTGTCCTCCAAATTAATCTTGCTTCCTTTCTTCCATGTGCTCACAGGTCTGCAGATGTTTTAAAGAAGGCAGCTGATGAGATCTCAGCGGAGACCGGAAACCCTGTCCATCCAATTCCAGCTAACATACGAGATCCTGAAGCTGTTAAATCCTCTGTAGATCAGTTTGTAGAGATCTGCGGGGGACTTCCAGATGTCATCGTCAACAATGCTGCTGCTAACTTTGTGGCTCCTACAGAACGACTGTCTCCCAATGCTTGGTTTACGATCGTCGACGTGGTACTGAATGGAACGATGTATGTGACGCTAGACATTGCAAAGAGACTCATCGAGGAGCAGAAAGGTGTGTAATTCCTACAGTCAAACCTGTTTACAATGGCCACACAAGGTCTAATCTTGCAGTGGTCACTATAGACAGGTGGACTGTCACCACACATGTATTTCTTTCTAGAGTCACATGTGGGTCAGCACTATAGATAGTACCGTAAATCTCTGTGTATAAGGCGCACCTGTGTATAAGGCGCACCCCTATTTTTGAGATTTAAAAAAAAAAAAAATCCTTTTGGGTTTTCTTTTTTGCCGACACCTACTAAATCGGCTCTTTTCAGCATGCGGTCCCGTTCGGAAACCATAGCAATGATGCAGGAAATTGGAAAGGACTTTTTATTTATTACGACTTTACAGTCAAAAAGTCGAAGTAAAAAAGAATAGATCTAGTAACATTGTTGTTTTTAAAACTAAAGATGACAGAAAATGTTTCCTCCCGAGTCCAAACCGAAATTTAGACAGGCTAGTTTTTGAGTGGTGATCCGATATCCCCCGTGTGAGTGAGCTGCATGATACAGGTGAGTGAGCTGGAGACACGGGAGAGCTTTGGCCGGCAAAGTGCTTTGTGAAGGGGCATAATTTATAGAGACTGAAAAAAAAAAAAAAAACTCACTTCCCTTCAAATTAGGAACGTTTAACTTCAAATAGTAAATCCTATTCTTTATTTGCACTATGTAATTCATTTTGAGACACAGAGATTTTCAGAAACCATTAAAGAGTAGCATTTTGAGAACTCAATATATCCTTTTCCTGTCTATTAGGCGCATCCCCGACTTTCGAATTTTCCCGACGGAAAAAAAAGTGTGCCTTATACACGGAGATTTACGGTAGTCTTTATAGAGAGGTGGCCACCAAGGCAGGTTTCATTGTGTAACCCCTCAGAATATGGCAATGTCAATTTTCATCTGGTTTGCGGTATTCCTGTCAATCATTCATTTGCCTGACTTATTAGCATAATCCATTAAATTAGGCTACTTGAGCCCCATCACCTTTCATGAAAGTAATAAATCAGTGAGTGTTACAGGTGCCTTCAGCAGGGCAGAGTTCCTACAAAAATGAAACTTCAGGAAATTTAGAAAGACGTTGCATTAATGCTTTTTCAGATAGCCATATAAAGAAGGAGTATTCATGGGGGAGGAGCAGTTCCAATGGTTCACCATGCGTTATAGAAGCCTTGTCACTTCAGAGGAATCTGTAGGGTACTGATGATTTGTATTATATAAGCTGGATTGGAATTTGAATATTTAATTACTTTTGATTACTTTTGATGGCATATATTTAGACAGATTATTTCATTCATTCATTCATTCTTTTAATTTCTGCGTTACAGTAAAAAAAAAAATATGCAGAAAACAACATAATGTACATTTCATGAAATTCAAAGAATTACACAAAGAAAAAAAGGAGGAATAATGAGTAAACCTGCTGAATCAATTTGCGGATGGGGAAAAACAAAAGCAAAGTTGCTTGTCAGGGTTAATCCCCAGAATGATTATCACATTTTAAACAAAGTGAGGGGAGGATGGTCATTGGAATATTACAACTACTGGGCTAAGAAGAGAATTGCATATTTTACAATAAATGCTTTTAAGAGTTTGTTTTAACATCTTTGTTTCTGCCAGGAGCAAACTTCTTGACTGTGAGTACCACCTATGGCTCATATGGATCACCCTTTGTAGTTCCCAGTGCAGCTGGTAAGAGTGCTATAGAGAACATTACCAGGTGATTGTTAAGCCATCCTGTTACTTACATGAATGCACAGCCATGAGTTAATTTATTTAATTGCATGTAGTTCATATACCTACTAGAGCATTACCTGGCCAAGCATAATTATGTAAAATAACCCTTGATGTTTATAGTTATTCGTTTAATTACATTAATAATAATAATAATAATATTCAGCTTTTATATAGCGCTTAATACGTTTCGGATGTCTCTAAGCGCTTTACAGATATACTATTACCCTGATCATTAGATTCAGTGCTTGCCCGCACACAATGTGTGCACAATCTCCACTCCCTGGGGAGCATTCCAGCCAGGCGTTACTTGACGCTCAAAAACTGTTTGACCATTACAGTGCACTTGCATGGTCACCTATACGGGACACATTTTGAATACGTACCTTGGCTTTCTGTTTTACAAGAATATTTTATTGGGCTGTTATGTAAGGGGAGGATTTTAAGAGGAGGAATGGTGGCAATACTTTATACTAAAAGTTGTCTATACTGTAGAGGTGTCGTGGTTGAGTGGATATGTCAGCGGACAGTGGATCACAAGGTCCGCAGTTCAAGTCCCACCGCGGCACTAATTTCCTTTGGCAAGACATTGATCTACATTTGCCACTCTCCACCCAGGTGTTAAATGGGTACCCGGTAGAATGCGAAAGCTAATGTGGTTTGATTAGCAATGGCGCTTGTAAAATGGCGACTGGCTGGAATGCTCCCCAGAGGGTGGAGAATGGGCATACCTTGTGTGCGAGTAAGCATGAATCCGATGACCGGGGTAATAATATATATCTGTAAAGCGCATTGAAAGGGCCTGCGGTCCTGAAATGCGCTATATAAGGACAAACTATTATTATTATTATATTATTAATACATAAAATGGGTTTCCAGAATTCATGTTTATGGTATATATTAAAATTCAAACATTCTGCTATGACGTGTCATAAAACATCTCAGAGCATTAGAAATACCACTCTGGTATTCATGAACAGATACCAGTAGTATTAAAAAATACATTTTCATGAATGAAAACGAATGAATATTGATGAGTTAGTGTTAATTCAAACTTTAAAATCATTCTGATATGTATGTCTTTTGCCCTCATCTAGATGTTTAGCGGTAGAATGGGGCCGGTACGGGCTGCGCTTCAACACTATGACTCCAGGACCAGCCTACACAGAGGTAATTAGTGTGATATAGTATTAAAAAATATATACAAATATAGTAGGATAAAAAAGTTCACAGTTATGCTTACCATTGGTATTGCATGGGTCCAGACATTTGGGATACTGATGTTGGGGGTGGGCAGGGGGTACCGGTCATATTAGACAGATATAATGCAAGAAAACTTGACCATTGAGTGAGGGTTGGCTCGGTTGGGTAGGAGAGTGGATGGTATGCTTTACTTTTCATGTTGCCCTGAAGTTTAGGATACTGGAGTAATTATATCTAACAGTTGTTCTAACATGATTAACTTATTGCTCCAGAATCTAGACTGCCGTCCACTGACAAAAACATTTCACCTGCGGCCACATCAAAGAATTAATACATATCTCACTTTATTTAAACATATTTGTGGCTTAATGAGACAGAATGAATCAGGAGAGCTTGCTGGGTATTTGTTTCTAGTTCATCGTGACTGTGCCATTGACCAGTGATGGCCTGGTGGTAGAGTCGCTGCCCGACAAGCAGTAGATGCAGGTTCAAGTCCCGCTGGTTCCATGATTTTTTCTGACTTGTTTTTCAATACAGATCGATCAATCGATCTTATTTACTGGGTGTAAGCCACAAATATGTTTAAATAATATCTCACTTTATATCAGAGATATCACTTTTCCTGCCACCTATAAAAGATCTCTCAAAATGTTCTTTAGTTTAATATGACACTTAAAAATAAACATTAATTCCATTTGTAGCTTATGGGATGTAGTTGTTAACATAATAGTGAAGATTAAATCTAAATCTGTATTCAAAAGTGGCCTTTTTTCACCCTAATTCATTATAAAGTAACTTCCAGCTGATTATTATTGGAACTGTTGAGCTTTTCAAAGTCTTTGCCTCAAAGATTGTCTCTTTTGTTGATTGTCCGGCCCAGGGAGCCATGAGCAGGCTTGATCCTACAGGGGATTCCTTGCAAACAAAGATATCAGCCACTCCCATTGGTCGCCTAGGAGAGTTAGAGGAGATAGCCAACCTTGCATCCTACATCTGTAGTGACTATGCAAGCTGGTTCAATGGAGAGAACTTTATCATGGACGGTGGGCTTACGCTACAGGCTTCAGGAATGTTTAGTGGATACCTTAAGGTAAGAGGTTATGTGTTGGTTTTCATAATTAGTGAACTGGAAGTGAAAATGTGTGCTTTTAGTTATTTCCTCTTGAGTTGAAAACAGGCCTGATAAAAACCCAATTTAAATCGGTTTCCTGATTTTTTTTTTTTTTACCAGATTTTTTTCTTCTTCCCTCTTTTATCCTGATTTTACAGAATTCCCCGTTATTTTCTCTAATCTTCCCTATTTGCCCTATTTTTTCCCAATTTTCTTACTTGAAAGGGGGGAATGTTGTTAGGTGCCATTTTTCCCCCGTGAATACTCTTCTCTTTTTTTTACTCAAGGGGGGGCGTGATCGAGGGGAAAACAAAAAACCTATTTTTTTTTAGTGCTCACTATCACCCCTGTGAAAAGGACAAGAAGTCATGTAATTTCATATTAGTGATCCACTGATGTAAAGAGAGAGAAAGAAAGAACATGCATTTCCTAGATAGGTACTCTGAGATTTCACTTGGTTCTAGACTTCTAGTTGATAAAAAGAAAGTAAAATAGGTGCCTCTAAATGACTTTTATTGATAAAAGAACATTTCTTTTAGGAGGTACTCTGACATTTTATTTGATTTATCCTTTTATCCATTGAGACGTTTTTCTTCTCCTTCTTTCAGTTGAGTAAAGACGACTGGGATCTTGCAGAATCACTGATCAGGAAGACCAAGGGCACCAAGTGATTCCACCGCATGACTGTCACATGATACCGCATGACTGTCACATGACTGTCACATGACTGTCACATGATTGAATATATGACTGTCTGACTGTAATCAGTATGATCAGAATGGAATGCCATGAAATTGTGGATAATGCACAAAATATCAATCTTGTTGCCATTCTCTGAATTATAATAACATGGATTATGTGCTTTTTTCATTTCAAAAGATTATTCTGAATCATAGTTATAAAAGCATATGAAATATCAGAATGAATTAATTTCATTTTGCATTTAATAGATGATGCCATTTCATGGTGTTGAATAATGAGAATTTATTTAGAATGACATGGCAAGAAATATTATAGCTTCAATTGAGAATGGCTTTGCTTACTTTAGGGAATTTCTTTTAAAAAGATAACTTCAGCCAAGCAATTACTAGATGCATTTTGCCAAAAGCTATCAATGCTCTGAAATATTATTTTGCAGAAGCCTTAAAAGTGTTTATTAGTTATTACATGATTTGAAATTAAATTAATGTTTATTGTGAAAGCTGATGAGTGGTAATGGAATTAATTTGAGAGAAGAAAAATCTCATTAATTGATTAACATACAGTAGATGTGTTGCTATTAAAACCAACAAATCAATAGCAAACTGATGAAACTGGTCAGAAATAACATTCCCCAAACTATTACCTGATATGCTCATGGGCAGGCGTCTATTTCTATCCCTTACCCGAGCTAGAGTACTTATGTTGTAGATGTTGGTAAGTGCTAATTAACAACTCATAAATGTACATAAGCTTGTACTGTACCTGGAATAAAGAAGCAATTATTCAGTAATAAATGAACTAAAATATAAGTATATAACAGCATACTGAAATACATAATGTTACAATTATTTAGACATTTGATGACCAAAGAAAATATAATAGTTCAAACATCATTGTAGTCACAGTTTAAACCGTGCAATCCAGCTGCTAACATTCATTTTGATATCAGAATCTGAAAACCTGATTATACATTGTTTAATGTTTTTATTTGATCATATTTAGTGTATGAAGTGTATTATATGGTTGTCTTGCAGCAATTATACTCAAGTAGATCTCTAATCAAGCATTGCCTTATGTGTATGACTACCGGTATATATCATCTTCCAGTTATAAACTCAATCCAGTGGTAATATTTAGAGTAATTCCAAAATATTGTTGGAAACCATTGATTTCTACAGCTCATAATCATACAGGAACATTTATTGTACACTTTGAGGTACGGTAAAGAGAATAATTTTGCTTTAGGTTAATTAATGCATATTGAATGGAAATTTTATTTATTGATCAAAGTCTGAACCTTAAAATACTAATGATGATAACTAGATCAATTTATATAGTACAGCTACTATACAAATATACTCTACTGTTATGAAAACTGAACTCCAAAAAGTGCTTCTTGACAGACACACAATATATAAAAACCTATTCAAAAGCTCCTGAAAACAAGTGCATCTTCAACAAAACTTTGAAGAACTAGTACGGCAACAGATGAGGCTTTTCTTATGTCTAGTGGTAGTTATTCCAAAGCTGTGCAGCGGTGCAACTCACCAACTGAAAGCGCAATCTCCAAGAGTTACTTTGTTTTGTGTAAGGTAGCTCCGTCTAAGAGCTTTTCCTGTATACTTCCATAAGTTACATGCATATGGGTGCGATTCTAAAGATAATAATTCAGACAAATAATTTGGGTCTTGGCCATTCAGTGCTTTGTAAACAAGAAAATGTATAAGCGGGACTGCACTACTTATAGCTACTTGCGCCCTCTATGTAGCAAACAATGCCTAAGCGGTACCTGTTGGTCCCTTTTTCTCTTATTTGAGAGCTGATTTGATGAGATAACCACCTGTCAGTGACCTTGCAGCAAGGTCTAATCCCTCCTGGCCAAACTAGTGCAGACAGGCTTTAAATGTGATAAAAAGGATCATTGTCAATTCTAAGAGAATAACAAATTTCAAATAATGACTGTTCATGAGTGATTCAAGTAGGCACAGTAATGGAGATTCAAAGTTAATCGGTTTGAGCCTCACCATGGCACTGTGTCCTTGAGGTATTTTTTCCATATTGCTTCTCTTCACTCATGGGAAGGCCTACCTGGTTAGATTCATATATCACTGTGGGTGGGTAAGCATTTGTAGAATAACAACAGGCTGAAATGCTTCCCATGCATGGATCGAGTAGAGAGAGTAAAATCTTTAATTGAACTAGGGTAATATGTCCAGGGTATCTTTGATCTGTTACTTGTCACTTTAAATTTAAAAAACAACAACATATTTTTGAACAGTTATTATATTGTTTTTATCTTCATTTATATGTCATGCTTTTTCTTCAACTGAAATAAAATCGTTAAACGATGACACTATTTATTTACTCTTCAAAAGAGTGTAATTCATTTTGATTTCAAGATATGTTTGTCTGGGTTTTTTTTAGAATAAATTTGATTCGATTCCAAATGAAATATGCTGTATTTTTTATTTGTCTGTTTAATTGTAACTAGATCATACTTTTTGTATATATGTTGATGTTGTTTTAAATTCTCACTCCCTCTTTAAAAGAATTTTAACCATTTTACAGTGTAGAGTGTCCTTGACTGTAGCAAACTTGCAATAATATAGAAGATGATGTACTCGATCATGATTTGTTTGCTTGCTTATTTTGCATGTTTTGTTTTGTTTTTGTTTTTGTTTTTGGTCCACATCAAAACATCTTTAAATTCTCTATCCCCCCGCCCCCGGCTCCCCGCCCCCCCCCCCGCCCCCCTTCCACCCCCTTCCACCCCCCTCCACCAGCCCCCCCGGCCCCCTCTTCAGTATTGTTTGGTACTTTTTTGTCATATTGCTCCGATTGTCTCAATGGAATGTCATGAAATCCACAGAATATCAATCTAGTTGCCAATTCTCTGGATTATTATGGTGTCAAACATGAATTATGTGCTTTTTTCAATTTCAAAAGATTATTCTGAATCATAGTTATAAAAAGCATATAAATATCAGAATGAATTAATTCAATTTTGCATATGAAGATGCCATTTCACGGTGTTGAATAATGAGAATATAATTTAGAATGACATGGCAAGAAATATGAACTTCGACTTGAGAATGGCTTTGTTTACTTTAGGGAATTTCTTTTAGAAAGACAACTTGAGCCAAGCAATTACTAGATGCATTTTGCCAAAAGCTATCAACGCTCTGAAATATTATTTTGCAGAAGCCTTAAAAACATAAGTGTTTATTAGTTATTACGTAATTTGAAATTAATTGTGAAAGCTGATAATGGGATTAATTTGAGAGAAGAAAAAGCTCAGTAATTGATTATCATACAGTAGATGTGTTGCTATTAAGACCAACAAATCAATAGCAAACTGATGAAACTGGTCGAAATACTGTAATATTCCCAAACTATTACCCGATACATGGGCAGGCTATTTCTTTCTCTTTCCAGAGTACTTATTTTGCAGATGTTAGTAAGTAACAACTCATGAATGTACATAAGCTTGTAATGTACCTGAAATAAAGAAGCAATTATTCAGTAACAAATGAAATAAAATATAAATATATAACAGCATACTGAAATACATAATGTAACAATTATCCAGGCGTTTGATGACCAAAGAAAATATAATACTAGTACCGGTAGTTCAAACATCATTGTAATAATAATAATAATAATGGTGGCTTCTTATATAGCGCACATGTCCATCACGTTGTGACGCTATGTAGTCATAGTTTATACCGTGCAATCCAGCTGCTAACATTCATTTTGATATCAGAATCTGAAAACCTGATACATTGTTTAATGTTTTTATTTAATCATATTTCGTGTATGAAGTGTGTTATATGGTTGTCTTGCAGCAATTATACTCAAGTAGATCTCTAATCGGGCATTGCCTTCTGTGTATCACTATATATTTTATCTTCCAGTTATAAACTAAATCCAGTGACAATATTTATAGAGTAATTCCAAAATATTGTTGGAAACCATTGATTTATATAGCACAGCTACTATACAAATATACTCTACTGTGATGAAAACTAAACTCCAAACAGTGCATGCTACTGTACAAACACACAATAAAAAACCTATTCAAAAGCTCTGTAAAACAAGTGCGTCTTCAACAAAACTTTGATGACAGCAACAGATGAGGCTTTTCTTATGTCTAGTGTTGGGTTATATCCCTAAACTCGGGAGCGGTGCAACTGAAAGCGCAATCTCCAAGAGTTACTTTTGTTTTTGTGTGAGGTCGCTTTAGGAGCTTTTCCTGTGTCCTTCATAAGTTACATGCATATGGGTGCGATTTGAAAGATAATAATTCAGACAAATAATTTGGGTCTTGACCATTCAGTGCTTTGTAAACAAGGAAAGATATCTTAAAGCGGGACTGCACTACTTATAGCTACTTGCGCCCTCTATGTAGCAAACACTGCCTAAGCGGTACCTGTTGGTCCCTTTTTCTGTTATTTGAGAGCTGATTTGATGAGATAACCACCTGTCAGTGACCTTGCAGCAAGGTCTAATCCCTCCTGGCCAAACTAGTGCAGACAGGCTTTAAATGTGATAAAAAGGATCATTGTCAATTTTAAGAGAATAACAAATTTCAAATAATGACTGCTCATAAGTGATTCAAGTAGGCACAGTAATAGTAGGAGACCAGCCTGTAGGTCCCGTGACCAATCTCTGGGAACAAAGGTTTGAAAGTGTTTTTGTGTTCCCTGATGAATACCGAACAATTTTGACTTGGGCTGCCCCCTTGAAAATCCCGGGCATTTTTGTGAGGGGTCAACAAAGGTCATACAGGGTTGAAATTCAAATATATTCAAATCGTGTCGATATGCATATCAAATTACTCGTCTGGTCATGAGGATTCAAAACATGTATAGTTTGCTATACCTCCGACCTTAAAAGAGGGCGCTATGGTAAAAAAAAGGTCAACTTACTTTAGACTGGTGGTCAAATTCACCAACACAGTTAACATTGTCCGATTCTAATGATTTTAGTGTCGAATAATATGTTTCCTGACATGGCAGATTCAACTATACAACTTTCAAAAGTAAAATTGCTTACCTTGACCATGATCATTCAAAATGGCTGCCGTTTCGTTGACAAACATTTAACAACTTCTTATCCATGGGTTTGGGGGACATTTCAAGGTTATGGCAACCACTTTTGATTTAAAAGTTGCTTAGTTGAATTTGATATGTCAGAAAACATATTATTAGACACTAAAATCATTAGAATCGGACAATGTTAACTGTGTTGGTGAATTTGACCACCAGTCTAAAGTGCATATTGACCTTTTTTACCATAGCGCCCTGAGCTCATTTAAGGCCGGAGGTATAAAAAACTATACATTTTTGGAATCCTCATGACCAGACGAGTAATTTGATATGCAATTTGATAAGGTTAACTGTGTTGGTAAATTTGACCACCAGTCAAAAGTGTGTTGACCTTTCAACGTTTTTGACCATATCGCCCTCATCCACATGTCGTGCGCATTGAATTATTCTTCGGAGAGAGACTTGAGCGAGAGGGACTCCAAAGCCAAGGGCTCCAAAGACTCTAGAATTCCTTTATCCTACGACCCTTAAATTTAAGAAATAAAAACAGTTGAGACAATGGCGTCCCAAATAGCAAGACGTATCACACCAGGGACAATCAGTTGCATGCTTCGGTCTCCAAACCAGGTAAGAAAGACTATTTTCATTTTCAATTCCAGTCTACGTGTAACAATGTTAAAGGAATATGGAAAGTTATTCAAAATGTCTTGAAAACCAATCCTAAACTACAGAGTATTACAAAACTCACCTGGAAGGATGGTCTTATTGAAGACAAGAATTTTATGTGTGAAGCATTTAATGAATATTTTTCTAACATTGGTGCTACTCTGTCTAGCTCCATACCTGATATACAGGAAACCTATGCAAATTATTTAGCCAGTCCAAATGAAAAGACTTTATTTTTTGTTCCTGTAGTGAATTCTGAGGTTATAGATGTTGTAAGTGGCTTGAAAAGGAAAAAGAGCCCTGGATATGATGGTATAACTAATGATTTGATAAAAGAAGTAATTTCATTTGTAGTCGTACCTCTCACTCACATTTATAACTTGTTTTTAATACATGGAAGTGTTCCTAAAAAAATGAAAATAGCTAAAGTTGTGCCTATATATAAAAAAGGGAACCCTGTAGAAACGGGTAATTATAGACCAATTTCTCTACTTACTGTCTTCTCCAAGATTTGGGAAAAACTTGTATATATTAGATTGATAAAGTTTTTGAAGTCGTGTCAAGTTTTCTCAAATTATCAGTTTGGTTTTCGCGAGAAACACACAACTTCTCATGCTGTTTTATGTCTTTTAGACAAAATATCTTCGGCACTTGATAAACGCCTCCATACGGTTGGTATATATTTTTGGATTATTCCAAAGCTTTTGATACGGTGAACCATAATATTTTGTTGCACAAGCTCTCTTATTATGGGGTAAGTGGACCTTCACTCGAATGGTTTAGAAGTTATCTTAGTAACAGACAGCAATTTGTGCAGCTCGGCGAAATTTGTTCAGATATGTTACCCGTCACGTGTGGAGTACCTCAAGGTTCCTTTTTGGGTCCCCTGCTTTTTATTTTATATGTAAATGATTTTCCAAAATCCTCAGAGACGTTTTCTTCTTTGCTATTTGCAGACGATACAAGTGTATTCTGTTCTCATAGAAACTTAAATACTCTTTTAGAAACTGTAAATAGAGAGCTTTGTGTATTGACTAAATGGATTCATGCAAATAAACTGTCACTTAACTTATTAAAAACTAAATATATGTTATTCAGTAATAGTGAAACAGTAATGCCTGGTAATGTAGTCTTTGATCAGGTAAATATTGAAAAGGTCTCATTATTAAATTTTTAGGTCTCCACATTGATGATAAATTGACTTGGAGGATGCATACTACTCATTTAAGTAAAGTGCTCTCTAGAAATGTTGGTATGATCAACAAATTGAAGTTTGTATTCCCAAGAAATGTACTTAGCATGTTGTACTGTTCCTTAATTTTGCCATACTTAAATTATGGTGTTGCTAGCCTGGGGTGCCTCAGCCAAATCCTACTTAAATAAAATTCTGCTCATTCAAAAGAGAGCAGTGAGAATTATTTCGGCAGCTGATTGGCGCGCTCACACTGACAAGCTATTTTACGAAAATAAAATGCTGAAGGTAAAAGATATATACTTTCTATGTCTGGGATATCTTATGTATCAGTTGGAGAAGGGTGAAGCTCCCATGGCAATAGGCCAATAGCATCTATTTTTGTAAAGAATAACCAAATACACAATACTCTACTAGGCAGGCTGCCTTATACCATGTATCATCAGCTAGAACTCAGCTTAGGATTAATACACTTGCACATACTGGACCAAAGTATTGGAACTCTTTAGACTGTTCTATTAGGCAGTCTGTAAGCTCTTCTGTCTTCAAACGTAAGCTGAAATTTCATCTACTGTATACACCTACAGTGATAGATTTGATATTTATTAATATTCAATATAGGTAACTGGATTAGCATTGCCCCCCCCCCCCGTGTTGTACATTATCCTCCTTCCCCTATTTCTTTACTTTTCCATTATATTTATTCTGTTTTCTTTTTTAGTCTACCATATTCTGTAAATTAGTGGTAGATCTGATATTTATTTATAGTCTGTATAGGTAACTAGATTAGTATTGTTAGTCCCCCTGTATTGTAACCTACTTCTTAAACAAAAAATGTTGTTCCTGCAAAGGTGATCTATGTTTTAACAAGCTGTGCTTTTTAACAGACCACCTCTTTTTCCACATTTGTTAAAGTCTTTATAACTGTTTCATTGTTAACGTATTTATAGTTGACGATGAACTTGTTGCTACTGTTCCTGAATGAAATGGTTTTTTTTATGCAAGTGGAAAGAAATAAATAAATCTTGAATCTTGAATCTTGAATCTTGAATCTTGAATCTTGAATCTTGAATCTTGAATCTTGAACTGCGGTAGATAATTACAAGTAACTTTTTTCTCAATGTGCGTTCATTTTGTCATTACATGCATGCAATGCTTGCTCAACTCTGACTGACCAGCGCATCGCACATTTGCCGTATTCACCCGCAGTTGGGGCAGGCAAGTCATTCAAGTTAGGTCACTTTAGCTTTAGCTGTTTCGTAGAGCCGAGTAGATCTAATGTAGTTTCTGATTAGAAATGTGTGTGTGAGCGTGTATTACAGTGGCCAATCCTAGTGTCATGACTTTCATACAAGTTTCTTGATCTATTGGGCATTAAAGGTAATACAAAGTTTTGGGAAATTTTAAAAAGCGGCTGAATACAATTTTGAAATATTTGGATGCCCCTGTGGATGTAATAATCACTAGAAGATTTAGCTCCTAAAAACACTTCTGCTTTTGAGAAAAATTGAATATCAAAATTTACCAGTGCTCCCGGTAAATTTCAATTATTTTCAAATAGCGCCTACGGCCGTTGTACAATGGTAGCTTCGACCATGAAAATCTCAGAATATGTAGCTGTGATATATAATTTCCAAACATCAATAGCCAATCGGACGATTTTAGTCAAGAAACATTGTTTTATAGCTAAATTGATATCTTGACCTTGAGAGGGAGCTACACTACGAAAAGAGTTAATTATTTACAATTTCATCACTTTAGACTCGATTTCAACCGCGACAACGATCACTGAATATTGTAGGATTGCATATGTTTTCAATATGTTCGTTTGAACCAAATTCATGACCCCATACCAAAACTTTGTAATACCTTTAACTTGCTGCTAATATAGGACGGGAGAGGGAGGGGGGATGATGTGCTTCTATCTAGACTAGTATTAGTAATATAATCTTAGTTTGCGATTGGTAGGGTCTATGCCATGGTTGTAGATATATGATGTTAGAATGTTTCTTTTGTGTTGTCTCCTCGTCATTGAGTTCTTGATTTTTATATGACGGAAAGACCACACATATTCAATTCAATTCGCATTTATTTTATTCTCGATTAAAAATTACATTGATACAAAAGATACAAGATAATTCATAAACAAATTTAGAAAATGAAATTGGTGGTGGTGGTGGTTACTTCATTAATAAAGCCCTTAGGCCTTGTACATGCGTAGCTCCCAAAGCATTCATAGCATAATGTAAAGCAAATATAAACAAAATAAAAAACAAAACAGTTTAATAATAAAAAAGAAACAAAAAACAAAAAAACATATAGGCCTAACACAAATATAAACAATAGAAAAATAACTACCGATATACATAGTCTATTTGAGATTTAAAAAACTGCTTCAAGAACCATCTTTGGGGATATGGATGGAGTTCCAAATCACAGGGAAATCATGATATACATAATGATAGTATAGCAGCATTACTATTAGTAGGGTGTCTGATCGCGCACTCCGTTTTGTGTGCTAAAATCATTTCCATAGTCCATAGAGATTGCATTGCGTGCTCATGCAAAATTGGTCAATGTTTTTATTCCCAAATTGAGATTCAAACCTTTAACGGTTCGTGATCCTGAAGGTGATACTCAATAAATAAGGTGTCATATGAAAGAGCAGGTGTTTCCCCATGCACGCAATACAAAGCTAGTTGAGAGCGGCCGCTCGTAGCTCGTGCAGCAATTGTTATGGGGGCAATTTGAGACCATTTCCTTTTTTGAAGTCGCCCCCGTAATCTAATTTTTAACCTATTTTGTGGGCTCCTTTTGGTATTTCCGGGGAGAATGTGCCCGCCGCCCCCTTGTATTTTTTCAATGTGATCTACTGAGGCTTCTGCAACATACGGCACCACCATTTTTACTTGCAGCATCATATTTTTTTACTTATTGAATATTAAGAAGGACAGTTTTGCAGCCACACCCCGCACACGGCACAATAAAAGCACAGCACAAAGAACGAAGATACTCTATTTAAGACAGTGGCGGACCCCTGGGCCCCCCTTCCCCCCTGGGAAAAAAAAGAAGGGAAAAAAAAGGGGGAAAAAGAAGGGAAAAAAAAGAAGGAAAAAAGAAAAAGGGAAAAAAAAAGGAAAACAAAAAGAAAAGAAAAAGAAGGAAAAAAAAAAGAAGGAAAAAGAGAGAGAGAGAAAGACAGAAGGAAAAGAAAGGAAAGAGGAGAGAAATGGAAAGAAAGAAGAGGAAGAAGAAAAGAAAAGGGGGAAGAAGGAGTTCGGGGGGGGGGGGGGGGGGGGCGAAAGGGCCTCGCCTCCCAGGCCGTTGCCTCCCCCCCCCCAATCAAAAAAATAAGAGAGAAGGAGGGAAATGGAAAAAAAGTGAAAGAGGAAATAAAGGGAAGGAAAATTGAGGAAGAAGAAATGAAAAGAAGGGGGTATCAGTTGCAATTTTCCCGCCAACAAGTTGTGGATCGGGGTCGGGGTGGGGCAAAAGGCCCTTGCCTTCCCCCCGCCCCCGCTAAAAAAAAAGAGAGAAGGAAGGAAAAGGAAAAAAGGAGAGCTAAAATGGACCGAAAAAGAGGAAGAAGAAAAAAAGGGTGAAAAGAAGGGGAAATCGATCATTTGCGGTTAATCCCGCCAACAACGCGCAGGAGGGGGGGGGGGGGAACTGAATTGAGGCAAGGATTAAGAGACGAAAACGGTACAGCGAATCGTCTTCTTTCTTAATTTTTTTTAATGAAACGTCAAAGCTTTCGCGCTTCGCGCGAGAGGGGGGAACTGAATTCAGACGAGGATTAAGAGTCAAGAACGGTACAACCAATCGCCTTCTTTCCCTAATGATTTAATGAAAGGAAGAAGCTTCCGCGCTTTGCGCGGGAGGGGGGAAACTGATATCAGACGAGGATTATTTTCGAGAACGGTACAACGAATCGTCTTGTTTCTCTAATAATTGAATGAAATATCAAAGCTTCCGCGCTTCGCGCGGGAGGGGGGGGGGACTGAATTCAGACGAGGATTAAGAGTCGAGAACGGTACAACGAATCGTCTTCTTTCTTTAATAATTTAATGAAACGTCAAAGCTTCCGCGCTTTGCGCGGGAGGGGGAAACTGAATTCAAACGAGGATAAAGAGTCGAGAACGGTACAACAAATCGTCTTCTTTCTCTAATGATTTAATGAAACGTAAAAGCTTCCGCGCTTCGCGCGGGAGGGGGGGGGGTAAACTGAATTCAGACGAGGATTATTTTCAAGAACGGTATAACGAATTGTCTTGTTTCTCTAATAATTAAATGAAATGTCAAAGCTTCCGCGCTTCGCGCGGGAGGGGGGGGGGGACTGAATTCAGACGAGGATTAAGAGTCAAGAACGGTACAACCAATCGCATTTTTCCCCTAATGAATTAATGAAAGGTAGAAGCTTCGCGCGGGAGGGGGGAAACTGAAATCAGACGAGGATTATTTTCGAGAACGGTACAACGAATCGTCTTGTTTCTCTAATAATTTAAAAGCTTCGGCGCTTTGCGGAGGAGGGAGGGGGAAATCGCCCCTCCCTGCACCCCCCCCATTACATCAATGCTGGTAACCATTACGTACCAATATTTGGCTCGTATAATTTCAAATTTGGCCCCCCCCCCCTAATAAATCCTGGATCCGCGCCTGGCTGCTTGCCTTATCAACAAACGGAATTAACAACAGACTTAACTCCGTTTCGTTGACAATCGGCCGTAGACGAAAGACTTGCATTAAGTCTTTCGTCTACGCCGATTGTCCAAACCGTCAAAACCGAATCTGAGTACCCCCCCCCGTAAGCCTACCCCTTACTCTAATCATATCCCTAACCCCTATCCAGCCCTAACCTGAAAGACGAATAGCAGGGGTTAACTGTATTAGCAAACGATGTATTGGATGCATGGAATAACAATGATTGAGTAATTAGGACCAATAGCGTGTAGAACTAATAGAGTGTACGCCCATGAGGTGTACATAAACTCGATTGGGTTAAGGACCAACTGCATGGATGTAGAAACAATAGGGCAGGGCTTCTCAAAAGCAGTAGTAGTGGTAGTAGAATTAATTATTTACTGCATTTCTCACTGTCTTTCAAGGCACGTGACAGAAAGCGCGAGATGTCAAGGTACATCAATAATGATAAGATAAGATAAGATAAGATTTTATTGACTCTATCTACCCACTGCCGGAGTATGAGAGCACAACATATTTACAACACAATACAGAAAGATATATAAAAACAAAGTAAAATATGATAATAAAATACATAGACATATGATAATAAAATACATAGACATATGATAATAAAATACATAGACATATGATACATACATTTTTATATTTCTAAAACACAATAAACATGAGCTAAAGACTAAGTATACACTATACAGTTTAAAGTTATAAGTCTAAAATATCACGTGGTTTGGTTTGTAACTACACTTTTATTAACAAAAATAGGACCATGCCTTTCAGCCTTAGGAACCAACGAAAAGAATTGTATCCCAATAAACAAAACACTAAAAAGTAACCTCTTTTGGGAGTGTATTTTAAGTGATTTTAAAGTATGGTGCCTTTTGAACTAAATTTAAACGTTATCGACACGTGCTTTCATTTAAACAAAAAAGGTACTCCTGTTCACGTTTTCATCTAACCTAAAAACCACCAATTTATCACGCGACTGGAGTAACGTGATTCCACTTACCTCTGTAAATCACGTGTTTATGACCAAATAACCACTTGACCAAGCAACGAGTTTTTTGTCCGTTAATTGATGGTGGTGATAAATAAGTAATTATTTGGTCTTGTAAGCACCTTAATCGATTGGTTTCACAGGTTATCCAAGGTTGATGGTAATAATCACGTTACTTACACCGGCTAATCGTCTTATTGTTCTGTCCGTGAATCTCTGGTTATATTAAATTAGTAATTCTGAGGTGTCTTACACACCTCTTTAAATGGTTTCAAAGTTACCATAACTTCCTTGGTTATGATCACGTAGCTAAAACTGATTACTAATCTAAGCTGTGAATCCGTGATATTTAGGTGTGAAAAATTAGTAATTATTAGGTGTCTTAAAACACCTATTTAAATGGTAGTCAAAGTTGCCAGCAGTTCCGCGGTGATGATCTCGTGACTCAAACCGATTATTAATCTAAGCTGGGCATAAGTGACTTTTAGGTGTGAAAAATTAATAATTATTAGGTGTCTTAAAACACCTTTTTAAATGGTTTCAAAGTTACCATAACTTTATTGGTGATGATCACGTAGCTAAAACTGATTACTAATCTAAGCTGTGAATTCGTGATATTTAGGTGTGAAAAATTAGTAATTATTAGGTGTCTTAAAACACCTATGTAAATGGTATTCAAAATTGCCAGCAGTTCCGCGGTGATGATTTCGTGACTCAAACGGATTATTAATCTAAGCTGGGTATTCCGTGATTTCCAGGTGTGAAAAATGAGTTATTCTTGGGTGTCTTGATGGTTTCACAGTTACCATTTAAGTTCCGTGGTGATAATCCCGTGTCTGTTGGCATATTTCTATTTTCACCAGTTGATAACTGACTGTTGGCATCTTTTCATTGCACCAGTTGATAACCGGTCTGTGTGCATATTTCCAGTTGCACCAGTTGATGACTGCTGGCTGACTGTTGGCATGTTTCCAGTTGAACCAGCTGACACAAATTAATTTGCATATTGAATATGGGGTGCGTGCAGATCTATGTTTTTAAACAGTTTATCTGAATTTACAGCATATTTCTTAATTACTGATGATTTAGTTATATGCAATTCATTTCGAAAATACTACAAATATAAATTACCAGTTATTAGGACATTTCGCTACTTCGTATAAATTACATTTAATTAAACATGAATAAGGAAAACATTAACTAGAACTTAAAGAATTTCAATAAAATACAAGTATATGAAAAAATTTCGATTAAATTAAATTATGTAAGTCTACTTATTACCAATGCCTTTACATTGGAAATACAGACGTACCAGTATTGAAGTGTTGTTGCCGTTCAACTGTTTGGAAGTTTTACCAAATGGTTCTAATGGCTCAGCTAGACCAGTTGAATTCTAACTGGTCTGGATCAACTGGATCATTTAGCCCATTTCAATTTCCGGGGTTACCAGTTGAGATTAACTGGTTCATCAACTGGACCAGTTGCAACTAGCTTTCTCCTCTGGGATGTTTGCAACCACCCCCCCCCCCCCACCACCCCCTCTAATCCCAAACTGCTTCCGGCACGCCTGGACGTAATTATGGAAGATCCAAAACACGATGTTCAGAAACGGGATGAGAACGTCATTATTTTGGTTTATTTATTGTGTAACATTTGCGTAATTGTTGGGTTGAACGCGGGTTACAGTAATATATTTCCTCTTCGACGTAATATTCACGTGAATTTCACGCAGATATTTTGACTAAAACTATCACTTACGCTTCACGTGTTTCTGTGACGCGATAATTTCGTTTATGAAGATGTAATTTCATAACCAAAAAAACACGGGAGTATTAGGTTTTCAAACCATGGTCTCCAAGGTAGGGATAATCACGTCATTATAATGGTGATATTGCAGTGACAATTGCGTGATTTAGTGTACGTGTGTTTTAAGTGACCTAGTGCAATAAACGTATTAACACATTTACGTAAATGTCCGGTGTTTGAAGAACGTAACTCTCCTCAAGTCGATACCTTAATATTGACGTGATTTTCACGTGATTTTGTTTATTGGGATTATTACTCTTATGAATTTTACGAGTTTTCTTAATTGTTCATCTGACAGTAATTAAATGCCTATTCCCCCTGAGCTTCTGGGGGCTCCGCCCCCTGGACCCCACACCAATTTGTGTCCTGCCAGTGTCACAAATAAGGTATCAAAATATGTTCATCTGACAGTAATTAAATGCCTATTCCCCCTGAGCTTCTGGGGGCTCCACCCCTTGACACCCGCCGAGAAACGTTCAGCAGGGCCTGCATGTAAGAGTTGGGTGATGGGGATTTTTTGTCTACCCCCCCCCAAACGTTTTTGCCACTGCCAGTGTCACAATTACGTACCAATATTTGGCTCGCATAATTTCAAATCCCCATTATTATTTATGTTATAGTAGTAGCTCTATTTGAATATAAAGTGAATTACGGTCTCCATTCATGAGAATAAATGGCCACGTCCAAGGTATTTGGAATTTGTGTGTACCCCAATGTATGTTACTTGAAGTTTTAATGAAATGCTGAACATGATTAATACAAATGTATTTCATTCTTGGTACACTGTATTTCCCTATATCCAATCTATACCAGGGCCCTGTCTTATATAACCAGTTGCAATTAATCACAACTTAATCGCAACTATGTACATGGATGGAGATGCAAACTCTTTATAGGGGATTGCAAACTTGCGATTGATTAGAGAACTTGCGATTGATTTAGATCAATCGCACGTCTTTATAAGACGGGCCAGGGCTGTCAAATTTGATAATCTTTGATGGAGTGGGGAATATATGGGACAAAAGAATATATGTGTAGACTTAAATCTTAGCCTAAATTTAAGCTTTTCAGTTCTGTAAACTCATGCTTGAATGGACATTGAGATGTATGCTTGAGAGTTGAGACTTTGAGAGCAAATGGTGAAATAGACATTAATTTGCATACCGGTATGCTTCTTGTTCAGTGTTGAAAAAAACCTTTAAATTACAACAAGGACATTCAATTTTACTTTCTTCAGAATTATTTTCAAACCTTCCATTATTAATTGGTAAGCGGTGTGACCTGCATCGGAATCGACACAAAGTGATTGCACCTCTTCTATTTAACTTTACCAGATACTTTTCAAATAAAATTTCGTTCTTGATAATTCGGTAGTTAACACAAATGCGATTTGACCAAACATTTGACATAATTTCTTGCTTTGACATGTCAGTCAACCTGAGAATCCATGTATTACTGAATCCATCTCCTTGCATTTGCCACACATTTCCTAGCCCAGCATTATTTAATGTATTCTCTACACATGACAACCATTTAGATAATTGAGACTGGGAACCTCTTTCCATAAATAACTTTAAAAGATTATAGAATCTAAATGTATATTTACAATGATCTTCACTCTGTTGTATCATACTTAGCTATAAGTTATAAATATGATACAGTAAATAATAGATGTAGACTTTGAAGGTGTGCGTGCAAAGACACCACGGTCGGGTGATAATAAAAGAACGTTAATCGTTTGTCTAGATAACCTTTATCAAGTAGGGTGGAAGGTCATCAGTCGAGTATCTGGATATCGGGGGGGGGGGGGGGCTTTTGAGAAGCCCTGCCCTATTGTTTCTACTACCATGACTACTACTACTGCTACTTCTACTACTATACTACTGCTATCAACAATAATGATGAAGTTCTTTGCCAGCTTCAACCCTAAAGCGTTAACAGGATTACCGAAACTCCATGGCCCTCAACCTCCCCCCCCCCGAACAGGGATCCAAGATGACTCGTGAATTGAGTGGTTGCACAAAATATTATCGTCAGCTGATGGTACAGTACTCATTTTTTATCAGCGTTCAGTTCATCTCAGACACTCAAGAGATGTAAATCGAACAGTTACAGTTGTGGGCAGTGGCGGATCCAGGGGGGGGGGGGGGGGGGGGGGGGGGTGGGCCCGGGGGCCCGCCCCCCTGGCAACAAAAATAAAGAATGTGTGCTAAAGAAAGCAACAAAAAAGTCTTCCTTCCCCCCCCCCCCAAGCCACTGAACGAAATATCTGACGACGTAATTTTCCAATTTCCGGCCCCCCTCCAAAAAAAGGGCTCATCTGACCGTGATTAAATGCCTTAAAACCCCTAAGCTTCCAGGTACTGTGCCCCCTAGATTTCACCAAGGGCCCAAAGTCAGGCACCTGGATGCTCATCTGACGGTAATTTAATGCTTAAAACCCCTGACGCCATTGAGTGGCCTACCAGTGTCACAAATAAGGTATCAAAATATGTTCATCTGACCGTAATTACATGCCTAAAACCCCTGAGCTTCTGGGGGCTCCGCCCCCTGGACCCAACACCAATTTATTGCCTGCCAGTGTCACAAATAAGGTATCAAAATATGTTCATCTGACCGTAATTAAATGCCTAAAACCCCTGAGCTTCTGGGGGCTCCGCCCCCTGGAACCCGCGCCAATTCGTGACCTGCCAGTGTCACAAATAAGGTATAAAAATATGCTCATCTGTCGATAATTTAATGTATAAAACCCCTGAGCTTCTGGAGGCTCCGCCCCCTGGACCCAACACGAATTTATGTCCTGCCAGTGTCACAAATAAGGTATAAAAATAAGCTCATCTGACCGTAATTTATGGCCCCAAACCCCTGAGCTTCCGGGGGCTCCGCCCCCTGGACCCCACACCAATTTGTGTCCTGCCAGTGTCACAAATAAGGTATCAAAATATGTTCATCTGACAGTAATTAAATGCCTATTCCCCCTGAGCTTCTGGGGGCTCCACCCCTTGACACCCGCCGAGAAACGTTCAGCAGGGCCTGCATGTAAGAGTTGGTGATGGGGATTTTTTGTCTACCCCCCCCCAAACGTTTTTGCCACTGCCAGTGTCACAATTACGTACCAATATTTGGCTCGCATAATTTCAAATCCCCATTATTATTTATGTTATAGTAGTAGCTCTATTTGAATATAAAGTGAATTACGGTCTCCATTCATGAGAATAAATGGCCACGTCCAAGGTATTTTGTATTTTTGTGTACCCCAATGTATGTTACTTGAAGTTTTAATGAAATGCTGAACATGATTAATACAAATGTATTTCATTCTTGGTACACTGTATTTCCCTATATCCAATCTATACCAGGGCCCTGTCTTATATAACCAGTTGCAATTAATCACAACTTAATCGCAACTATGTACATGGATGGGAGATGCAAAATCTTTATAGGATTGCAAACTTGCGATTGATTAGAGAACTTGCGATTGATTTAGATCAATCGCATGTCTTTATAAGACGGGCCAGGGCTGTCAAATTTGATAATCTTTGATGGAGTGCACTGCAAAAACCAGGGTGTTAAATTTCTAACACCAGTATGGTATTGAATTTTTCTGACACCATTGGTGTTATTTTTAACACCGGTCAGATTTAAGCATGCATTAATAACTACTTGGTGTTAAGTAACATGGTGTTGTTTTATGCTCGGTGTTGAAAGTATCATCACGTGATTTTGTTTAAGGTGGTTGATTGGTCGAATAAGTTTTCACAAAGTGTATGCGCGCTTAATGATTACTTTACACGTGTTCACAGAAGAATACATTTATCATGATTTGTTAAGCAAATTATGACAATGCACATCAATTTTGTGATTTGTATTTTCCTTTGGCAATTATTGACCAATAGATTATTTGTCCGATCTTGTTACAATTACATTAACGTTTTAGCAATAGATATATTGATTATAAGATTACTAACCAAGAAACAACATGCATATTTATTATATATTCGTGTACCAGCCTGTATCATTTAAATGTTAATCTTGAAATTACTTCAAATGATCTATGTGATGGAGTTAATGCAATGGAGATTAGAATATACCTATTGGTGGACAGTTGCCAACATCGATTATGAATATCAGTTTACCATTGGTTCTTCTACCCTGAATGGTCGATAATAGGAAATATGGAATGTGGGACCATTGGATCAACAAGAATATAAACACCAAAAGTGGAATTGAATTTGTTATGATTCCAGATATTGTTGTTAATCTACACCAGTAGGAGTTGTCAAATATTAACACCAAAAGTGGAATTGAATTTGTTATGATTCCAGATATTGGTGTTAATCTACACCAGTAGGAGTTGTCAAATATTAACACCAAAAGTGGAATTGAAATTATCTAATTCCAGAAAATGGTGTTAACCCTAATAAGGCCGGGGGGGGGGGGGGGCCATTATGGCCCCCCTCCACGATTTTTCTGATTGTTCGAGAACGCATATGGATGGCGCATCGCCGCTCGCTGACTTTTTTTTTTTAGAGTCTTGCTCATCTTTAAAAAAAAAAAAAAAAAAAAATCGGACCTACAGTTACAAGGTCACGTGACCTTTTGTCTTTGCATGTCAGCCCGAAAATCGCTCATTTTTGTGATTTGTGTACAAAACATATGGAAATGTCATTTTTCCTAAAAATAGATCAAACATTGGTTATTGGGTCTTGTTTAAAGTTTAGGTGGTTGTTTTGGGAGTCAAAATAGATGAATTGTAGGAAGAAAAAAAAAAACAAAAACAATAACATACATAAGTTAAAAAAACAATGAAATACATAAGAAATTATCAAAACAAGAGATAACATAAGGAATAAGCTGGCTCTTCAAATTTTTTTTGTCGTAATATTGTTCCAAATGGTCTAATGAATATATGTAGTGAAAAGAATGCTTAAATATGAATAATATAAGATTTATGGGTAAAAATGTGATTTTATGACGTTATTTGCATAAATTACCATAAATTTGCAAATGAGTGATTTTTCAAAAAATTGAAATTATCATATTG